>RXOD01004171.1:0-26966 GCA_005223375.1 Amoebophrya sp. AT5.2
TGGAGATGAGCCGTTGGGAGGTGAATGGAAGTGGTAGGGGAGAGGAGCGAGGGGGGTGGTGATAGGACTACCTGCAAGCACAGGGGGGCCTAGGGTGGCGATTGGTTAGGTATAGGTTCATCGATCAGCTATAAATATTGGGGTGCAGGATGCAATTGTGCCACAGCCAATCTTCTCATAGCCGCGAAAATCGGCCTGTGTTGCTGTTGCAGCCCTCTTCTAAGGACCACCAAAGGGGACCCCGACGAACCCCCAAAGTTTCACTTTACCACTTAGCCACTTACCACCTGGTCCCGCCATAATCTTGCGCTTCACAATCTTCCATACCCGCTGCTCTTCGAGCTCAGCAGTCCATTCGGGCATCAGCGGCGTGTCCTCGGCGGCAGACCGCAGGGCGCCACCCTGGTCATCGCGGGAATCCAGAATCATGCCGGCCATACTGAGCAGGCTCCTTTTGCTTGGCAAGACCGGTACTTATTTTTGTTAGCGGGTAAACATAAACAATCAATGGTGTAGGTACAAAATAAACAAATAGAAATAGTACAATCCCGCTCTTTATTACAAACGTACTGGAATGAGTATGATCACGAGCGACGAGGACCTCTGCAACATAGAATCAAACGTAATTAAATTGCAACGAGGACGGAGGGATCCGTCCTTGTCGACTGCAGGTCGTTCTGCCCGCTCTAAATTACTACAAGCCACCTCAAGACGGGCTGGTGGCGCTGGCGCAAAAAAACAAACAAACTAGTACCTAAGCTAGTATGCAGGCAGCCTGAATAAATTCATAGTGAAAAAATCAATCTCAAAACTTCGTGCTGAAACGTCCAAACGGAATCAATTTCCCGAGACTTAGACAGCAGAAACTAACTGCGGCGGGACCACGGAAACAAGAACAACTGTTAGAAACGAAAGTAATATGACGCCCTGTATCTTCACGATGACCACTCTTGAGTTTGACACAGACGGAAGATCATCTTGCCAAGACCGTGAGCTGTTTCTTTTTTGTTTTCCGCAAACGAATACTTCAGATACGCGACCCGAAACGAGCGATCACCTTCCTGCACGAGTTCTGAAATATTTCGTTTTCTGCTCTGAGCCAATGCGCGCCCCAAGCCGTGGGAACGAATGAAGGCCCGAGGAGAAGACCCCAATAACGATCGAGGACCGAATCCAGAGTGAAAGCTGGGAAGCAATGAACCAACGCAACTGCAACATCGGATTCGGATACCCTACGGATTCCATTGATTCGCTTTCGCATGATTCCTCGCAATCGTTAAAATTAAAGCCAAACGCGGTCGCACCGCACATTCAGCGCGGTATCATCTGCAGCACGAGGGGGCCACTGGTAATGTGTACGCAGCTGCAACATCGAAGTCGTTTTGGTCGTTTTTCGCCATTTTTATAGAGAAATCAGAGACAAACACGATCGCATCGCACAGAAAGCGTGGTATCTTCAGCACGAGCACGTGCACGAGGCCGCAGCTGCTATTAGTTCTGTACGCAAAAACTTGTGTCGAAGCCGCGTGTCCTTGTTCTTCGAACGGTGTGCCGATGTGGTTACAAAAGAAGACGCTAGCGCCTGGGCTTTCCGCCCACGTGATTGTAGGTTATGTACGCGTTAATTTGCTTCAGCAGCTCTACGTTCGCATTAATTTTTTCCTGTGCCGGATTGACGCCCTGGCTGCTTCCCCCGCCGCTGGACTTAGCCGAAGCGGTCCCCGTTGGTCCGCCACCCTGTGAGGTACTGCTAGTGGAAACGCTGCTGTTCCCCGTACCACCTCCGGTAAGGCTACTGCCGGTCGCTGCTGCACCTCCAGCGCCACCAGAGTTCGACCCTCTACCGGATGAGGCCGCGCCTGCGCCGAACCCCCCGCGGACAACACCCGCACTCCCACTGCTCCCCCCGCCCTGCTGTGCCCCTTCCGCCGCCTGCCCCTCCTGCGTCGCCACTGCCTGCTGCACCTGCTTCTTTAGGTACATCACTTCCTCCAGGCTCTGCAGCTTTTTTGCTGCGATGTGAAACGCGGCGGAGAATTCCTCGATGAGGATCAGGGCGTCGAGTTTGCACCGCTCGTCCTCCATGAAGGAGACCAGTTTCATCGCGTCCTTCCCGCCGTCCACGAACTTCTTCCGCTCGTGGATCCAGATATTCACCATGTTCGAGACCAAACTGTCCCACTCTCCCATTCCTGCGCGGAAACACTTCTTCGCCGAGTGGAGGAACCGCATCAACGGGGAGATCGCGCACTTCCGCTTACGCGCCTCGGTGGTGGCTAGCTCGTTCGAGGCACGGACGCAGATTTCGACCACGGGGAGGTCGAGGAAGTCCATGATTTTCTCCGCAAGCTCGAAGTGAGCCGTTGTGAGCAGCTTCTCCGCCACCTCGCAGCGGCGGCGCACGGTCGCGTTCGAAAGGAGCAGCAGCGCCATCTGGGAGAGGTGGCAAAACTTGGTCGCCTCGGTGTCCCACAACGTCGTGTCGAACAGGTGCGCACGGTCCCGCGCCATGGCCTCGCACACGTGCGTTTGGAACTTCACCAGCTGCAGATACCGGCGGATTTCCGTGGGCGTCACCTCCTTGCCGGTGAGGAGGTCAATGCGCGATGTGGAGGCCATCTGCTGCAGGGGCGCGAGGGAAGAGGGGACAGTAGCGACGTTGACGGCGGAAACGTCTGGCGCCGCGGTCGCTCTCGCTGCTGCCGCAGCTGCACCTGATGAAACTACTCCGTTGATTCCCTGCGGTCCGGCGGACTCGGGGTTCCCGGACGAGTTGGAAACGGAAAGCAATGGGTCCAGCACCCCCTTCGGCAGAAGCTTCGCGCGGTCCGGGAGCTGGTTCCCAGTAGCCGTGCCCCCACCCCGCCTGCTTGCGCCTACTGACAGACTGGTTCCAGCTGTCGGCGCCAAAGAACCTACGTCGCCGGGGTCTGACACCGGATTGCCACCACTTGCGGGCGCGTGTTTACTGGAGGAGAGAAGCAAGGCCTGTTCGGCGCTCATTGCGACGACAGGTTGGGAGGCTAACATTACGGCGCCGGACTTTTTTCCAACTCCAAGCTTCGCCTTCGCACCTCTACCGACAGCTCCAGCGGAATTGGTTCCTCCCGAGGAAGCGTTGACCATCGACATTTGCCCTCCACCTGCTCCCTGGTACTGCGTTACAAAATGCTCCTCCAATTCCAAATCCTCCAGTGCCTGCTGCAGTTGCGATAGAGCGTCTTGCAGGTGGCCGAGCCTGCTGTCCCACGTCGTGGAGATGATGAAAAGGTGAATAGACAAGAGTCCCGCGTTCACATGATCTCCCGTAAACACGCAGTATTGATACAGCAAATCCAACGACCGCTTCTCCCGCAGAAATTCTTTCAGGTCGTCGAGATACAGGCCCACCTCAGCACGGTTTAGCTCGACCGTGGTGATCACACTTGTCGTGGGTGGTGCCACGGGGATCGGATTTGTGTCCTCACTTCCGGTCGCTGCAGCCGCGCTGGAAGATGTCGGGTGCGCCATGCCGGATACGGCAGCTGCATCATGGTGCTGGTCATTTTTAGTGATAGAAGAGCCACCATCACTTCCAACCGCGACCTCCTGCAAATGGAACAGCGTCGGCACTTCCTCGCCGCTGCGCATGAAGAAGTTAAGGAGATCCGCGAGCTGGTTTGTCCGCAGGCAGTGGTTCGCAACGACTTCCACAAACATGGGCCGCGAGACCCGCTGCTGCACGACGTAGTAGCACGTCTCCGCCAGCCGATTTTCGCGCACCAAGAGGCGTAACAGGCTGAGCTGATGCCGTCCGTAGAGGCGCTGCACGAGCGCAAAGTTGCGCGGCGACAATGGCCGCTCACGGTTGGCCATCGTCAGGAAGGGGAGGCGGACAATGCGCGGTACAGAGTACGGCAAGCCTGCGGGACTGGCCCGCATGTGGTGGAAATCCTTGTCCGGCCAAAGCGAGCTCTGGGAAAACAAAACGCTTTTCCCCACCAGGTCGCAACCAATACCAACTCTGGAGGCGTCCATCGTCATGCCAACACGCGCAAACGTGGACACGACCAGCGACCGGTTCTGCTCGAGCGCTTTGGACTTGTTCTTTTTCGTTCTCTTCCTGGTTGACACTCCCGTCGTTTTCGTGGACGTCGGGTGCACCGAAGGCAGATTGTTGCGCTGCGCGCCGGCGGAAGCTGTTGTTGTTGGCAAGCCGAATCCTGAAGTGGTGATCTTCTGCTGGGACGCTGACGATAACGCAGAGGCCGACGACGAGTGCAGGTTACTGATTGCGTTCGCGTCAGCCTGGTCCAGGATCGATGTTGCCTCGAGCCCCCTCGTTAAAACGAAGCTGGGCCTCGCTCCGGAGGTGCTCGCGGGTGTGGCCGGCGTTTGCTCAAGCGATCTTGCGTACGCGCTTGCGCCCCCACCACGTCTGCTCAGGACGTTGTTCTCCAAAATAGGAGCTCTGCCACCCGGCGTGAGCGCGCATTGCCCCTGTGTAGCTTGAATCGTCGGCGTCTGCAGCTGCTTTTCTGATCCTTCACACGCAGCCGGGTGGTCACCACTCCTCCAAGATCTGCCAGCACCTCGAGGTGTGAGCAGTTCGTCTGCCTGTCCGTTTTCAACGTTCCTCTGGTTACTGCGTTGAAGCGCAGTTTTGCTCGATGATTTTCTGTGTGGCGTCAAAGATGAAGCAGCCGCAGCGGTACCGACAGCGAATCTGGGATCCGGCGTTGGAAAAGTCGATGCCGGAACTGCCTCTTGCAAGCGAGGCGTCGTCGGGCCACCCGGGGGCTGATGTTGAAGATCACCTGCGGAAAACAAATCGGTTGCCGCGGCCAATCGATCGGCGGTCTGGTCGAGTGCGTCGCGCACAGCGTCTCGAACAAGGGCCCCGCCCGACACAACCGCCCTTCCAAGACTCGAGGCAGACTCACCGGGGTCGCGCATGAACGATTGGCCAAGACTTCCACTTGTGGTGCCTCCGCCGGCACGCAGCTCCTGGGACCCCGGGCGCAGGGCAGCAGAAGCATCGCGGCTGTTCTCGTACCAACCTGCTTGGTCTTCGTCCTCGGAGTCTGAGTAGGCATCGGACGACGAGTCTGTGCTGCCACCATCCGATTCCGCACTGGAGCGCGGCGGTACTGCTGCCGGTCCCCGCGACTTGCTGCTCGAAATCGCGGCCCCGAACGCACTCGTCTCCACGCGGTGCTGCTGCTGAGGTGGCATCATGCTCGGAGGCAGGCTGGAAGGCATTGCGATCAAAGTGCCCGATGATCCCACGCCTGACCCACGATGATGTAACGCCCCATGTCTCCGAATCTCGTTTTCGCCCGGAAGCAAACCGTCCACATTTCGCGAGTGCAGCTCTGCCAGCGCGTCTGATGGGAACTGACGGTCGAACGGACGTAACGCAGAGACCCCCATCGCTGGCGCGGGAAAAATATGCTGCTCGAAACTCCTCCCGTTTGGAGTGCCCGACTTCGACTGCGTGCTACTCTCTGCACTTCTGTCTCGCACTTGTCCGAAAACGACAGCGTCGCTCTCAACACTGCGATTTCCCAGAGCAACAGTTTGCGGCATCGTGCCAGCGCTGGCTCCTCCTCGCGTCTGGCCTTGCGCACCGTCAGACGCCGGTTGGCTCCCGCCGGAAGAATTCGCCACGGAGTGCTGCGACCCGACAGATCTCGCCCACGACGTGGTCGTCCCGCTCCCAACATCAAGAGCTCCACTAGTTGCAGCCTCATGCGGCAAAGCCACCATGTGTGGAACTTCTGCTTCCTCGCCCGCCACAGCAGAAGTTGTGTGCTGTTGCGACTCGCAACCGCCCTCAGGCATGTCAACACCAACAGTGACGCCCGTTCCGATGTTTTGTAGGTGGTCCGTTAGGCCCGCCCGGCGCAGCTGCTCTGCGCGTATCGCTTCGGCGCGAAGCCGCGCAAGGAGCCGCAAGTGACGCCGCTGGTTGCGCAGCTCCTTCCGCTTCTGCTTGCGCGCAGCCTCGTCCGCCAGGGTGGAGCGGAGCAGCGCCCCCGTACTGCACCACGCCGTCAGGGCGCTGCAATGGATGGCGGGGTAGAGACAGCAAATCGCGTTGAACATCCGGGGATCTTCCGTCTCATCCACAACGTTTTGGTGCGCAGTTCGGAATCTGAATCCACTTCCACTTTTAAGCCTCTGCGTCAGGTTCGTCACGTAGAAGTTGGCTTCGTCCGCCATGCGCGACCTCCACAGGGCAGACGAAGACGAAGACGAGCCTGCGGACAAAGGCATCCCGCCGGTCATCAGCGATGGCCGCAGGCGGCTGTCCGGCGGCCCGCCCCCGCACGCCAGGAAGCTGGACAGAAGCTTCCCTCCGCTCTGCGCGATCCCGGCGTACTCCCGGCCGGCGCGGGCAAAAAAGGAGTTTTTGGGGAGGTAGTTGCCGAAAAGCTGCGCCACGCGGTGCTTGCGCAGGTTGGAGTCCGCCGCAATGCGGTTTTGGTCGGGGAACAAGAACAACGGAAAGGGGGCCAAAGCACTGGTGGAGCGGTACAACTTCCGGTGAAGGTGGTTCGTCGTGAACTGGGACAGCGCCTGCTGCAGACCGGCAAGGTGGACCAGCGGCGGGAAGCGGATTGCCTTCTCGACGGCCATCAAGAACGAGTCCGGCGGCTTTTCCGCGCTGAGTTCGTGCAAGCACTCCTGCGCTCGGTCAAACTCGTACAGCTGGAGCAACGCCACCACCTTCGCCTCGCGCACCGGGTCGGCTGATAGGCACATCTCGCCCGTGATGGAACAAATAAAGCTGACGCGCGAACGTCGACTTCCGAAACTGCTCTCAGACATGCTGAAGCTTTTCAGCATTTTTGGCGGCACATCCTTATGTTTATCGAGGGCAGGAGCTCTTTGAACAACTACTGGACTGCCGTCTGTGGCTCTGTACGAGCTGCTCGCTGGCGTTTCTCGCCCGTCCGTCGACGACGCATCCCAACGCCACGAGTCGTCGTCCTCGCGCAGAGTGGAGTTTCCGTGCAAATTGTAGCCTGTGCGTGTACTCAGGGATCCTCCACTGCCACGCGTAGCAGCTCTCCCGCGCTCCCCTGCCAGCATGTTTCCCTCGCTGGTACCGTACAACCTGTAGTGCTCCTGCTCCTGCAAGTCCCTGGAACCTCCTCCTGCTTCGCCCGACGTAGAGGCACTGCAGCGTTCGCACAGTTCCACGGCCAGCTCCAAGTGGTCGTCTCGGATTAGGAGGTCTCGCAATCGCTCGGGCCGTTCGCACAGCTCCTTCAGCCCGGCTTTGTGGCCGGTCGTCTGCCACAGAGTCGGCATGAACGGCAGTAAGCTACGCAGGCTCCGCTCCACCATCAGCACGAAGTTTGTGTGTCGGTAAAACTTTCTTCCCAGATACACAAGCAGGCGACGGAGCAGCAGACTTACGATAGAAACAGACGTGAGCGGGGCCTCCTCTCTGGGTTGAGCGGCGCAGCTGTCGACCGGCGTGCCAGCTTCAACGTCACCGCCCTCTTCTT
The DNA here is from genome assembly GCA_005223375.1 of Amoebophrya sp. AT5.2. Classification (NCBI taxonomy): domain Eukaryota; class Dinophyceae; order Syndiniales; family Amoebophryaceae; genus Amoebophrya; species Amoebophrya sp. AT5.2. The sequence continues at coordinate 7,500 of RXOD01004171.1, forward strand.
CGGTTCTTTCAGCACCATCGGCCGCTGCGTCATTGCGGTCTTCCGGCGATTCCTTCGCCGCGTCCGCGCCCTCTTCGTCCGAAAAGTCGAGCAAGTCTTCCCACGCACCACTCGCATCGGAGGAGGAGTCGACGTCGTTGGACGAGGCACTTCGGGCCGAGCACGTCGATGCATTATCGTCTTCAGCTCCGGTGGGAGGATTTTGACCCTCTACTTCTCGGCTCTTCCGCCCATTTCCTCCGCCGTGCTCGGTGATCAGCCGATACCGCGGCAACAGTGCCTGCCACCGCAGCGAGAGCACGTCGCACACATTGAAGCAGAGGCGCGCGTTTTCCCAGCTGTCGGAAAGCAGGTCGAGCAGGCTCTCCGCGAGCGAGATACTAGGTGCAGCGGCGTAAACGTGCGCGCGTCGCAGCGCATCGTCCTCCTGGGCATTGCCACTCAGGCACCACGGCCCGCCCAGCCCCGTACGGGCCGTCCACTCCAGCTTTGAGGCCCCCCTCGCCCCCCGCGCTGCGGCCGGCGCGCCTGCTTTCGTCGTGGTCGAAGGCCCGCGACCACCTGCTCCACCAGCACCATCTACAACCGCAGCAGCTTCGTTTTCGCTTGCATCGTACCGGCCGAGCGAGAGTGCCTTGCGTACGTACCGCAAGATCAGCGCGTCCACTCGGTATTGCGGGAAATCCTCCAAAAAGGGTCCCAGCAGATCTGCGCGCGCATTCATCAACAGGGACTCCACCAGGAGAACCGGACTTCCCAGCAGCCGCAAGTAGTGCGGCTGCATCTTCCGCGCCCTCGGGTCTTCCTCCTGCGGCTGCTCCACGACGTTGAGCAGCTCGAGACTGGCGCACAACACTTCCAGGTGCCGGATTTGCGGGGCGCTCAGCCAGTCGCGGAGGTGCTGGAGTAGCATGCGGCAGAAGAGCAAGCGGTGCGCAATTAGCACGAAGCGGTCCAGCAGGTCGAAGGAAAACCGCACCGCCTGCTGCGGCGCGAAGTGGAGCAGGCGCCGCACGGCCTCCGTTTTCTCGTCGGCGTGCGTGAAGAGGTACTCGAGCCGCGACAATTCGATCTGACTCACCTGCGGGTAGGGGATCCGATACATGTGCTGGATCTGCCGCGCGAGGTCGTGCAGATTGAGGCTGAGAAGGTGCGAGAGAACCGGGTCCTGGCTCTGCTCCAGGTGGCGCTGTCGCAGATACCGTTCGAAGCTCGCCGCGCTGTCCAGCGCACTGTCCGTCTCCTCGTCGCGACAATTGTACAGCTCTGGCGAGAACTGGTCCGTTGGGTACGAGCGTGAGCGGTTGGCCGGACTCGTGTCTGCAAGTTTGGCGTTCGGATCGCGCAGAAACGCCGCAAGCGTTAGAGGTATTTCTCCCGCGCCTGATGTTGTCCCCATCTTGACGGAGCTGACATCTTGCGGACCGCTGTCTGGGGACTGCTGCTGCTCCTGCTGCGAAACTTCCTCATAGCTCTCCTCCTCCTCAGACGAAGAGGCGACGGGCTCCTCGTCTCCGTCGAGCACTCCATCAGCGGCCAAAGCAGCGCTAGAGATTTCCAGACTCTTGTTCTGAAAATTGTGACGGTAGTTTATCTTCTTAGTGGAAGCAACGCCCCCGCCTGTGTCTTCGTCAACATCTTCCCCGGCAGAAGTTGTATTCGTGCTGCTTGAGTAGAGGTCGTCGATTTCGTGCCAGGAGTGCCACTTGCCGCCACAACATTCAAGCACCTTTTTCAAGATGGTCATGTTCCCTAGCACCAGCCCCAGTTCGTCAGCGAGGCCCTTCGCACGCTGCGTGTCCTCCGCACTGAAGCTAGAGCGGGCTCCCGCATGATCATCGGATCCAGCGGTCATTTGTGCATGCTGCGCATTCCCGCTCGCAGCGCCACGCTGCACGGGATTCGTTGCAAACTGCCCTCCAACGTCAACACCTCCTGAGCCTCCACTGCTGTTGTCGCCAACCGAGTCGTCCCCCTGAAACAGCGCCGAAGCTTCCAGCTTTCGCAGGCACATGGTGACGGCCTGGATGATGACGTCTGTGTCGTCCCAGGACCGGTACAGCCGCAGCACCAAACTCGCCGCCAGCTCTGCGTCGACCAGCCGGTACAGGTACTCGTGCTCTGCATTCCGGCAGTGCCTCAGGAAGTCGCCCTCTTGCGAGTCCAGGTTCTGCGAAATCTCGAGGAAGATTTCCTCGGCGACGTGGTTCACCCCGTCCACCTGGTCACAGACCTCGAGCGCCTCCTCGTACTTCTTCTTCTCCAGCAGGGACCACGCCAAGCGGGAGTACGCGGCGCGCTGCAGATCCTCATGATCGTCCCCGATCGCGAGGAGGGCCTTCTTCTCCTCCTCGGGAAGGCTGTCGAGGCCATGCCGCGTGTATCCGTCGATAATGCCGTCAATGGACAAGAGGTCACTACGGCCCGCAGTAGACGTCGTCCTCGTCGCGCCGGACGCCGTTGCGTGCTGCTGGTGCTCGTCCTCAGCTGAGTCAGCTCCAGGAGCCGAACTCTCGGCGTAGAAAAGAAACGCGTTCTTCGGGTTGTCCGCCAAGGAAACGGAGCGCGGGCGCGTGGTATTGCCCGTTGACGCAGGGGCCTTCGCCATCGCCGCTGCGCTTGGCTCGAAAATCTCGAGTCTGACCGGCCGCTCCCTGGCGTGACCACCGACTTGCAACTTTGCAAGCGCCGACGGCAGCAAGTCTTCTGCTCCGTCCTGCGAGTCGCTCATAGTCGCACTTGCCGCGGCGCTCGCAGCGGTATCACTCGTCTCGGCTACTGCCATCACGTCAGCAGCGTTGTTCTCCGCTGCTTTGAAAATGTCGAGGGACAACTTGTCGCCTGGTGTTTGTTCTTCCCGCGAGGATTTGGGGGCTGCTACTTTCTTCATCACTGAGCTGATGTTGGAACCGTTTTTTTCTGATGGAAACGCGTCTGAGGCGCTCTTCTGCGGGGTTTCGAAGACCTTTGCGCTCGGAAGTTCTTGAAGATCGGGAACTTTTGCATCCTGTCCCGCCTTGGGATGAACTTTTCTAAGAGGTATCGTTGACATCCTCATCCCTGCATGCTTCGATTGCAGTGCTGGCCCACTTCCTCCGTGGTAGTTTTCGTCCACGAGCGACGAGAAGTCCGTCACGCCCGGCGCGCGAGACGTGCTGATGTTTCCCTTTTTACATGTCCGCGCCCCCCACTCGTGAAAGCTCATCCGCTCGCCGGAGCACGCCCAGAACAAGGCGTCCCACACTTCCGTTCGCTCGGCCACCCATCGCCGCAGCGCTGGGAAGTCACGGCAGACATCAAGCGCATAATTCAGGAACGCTGTGCTGGGCCAGTTTGTTGGCCGCCGCTCCAGACAGGCCAGACAGGCCAAGAGGGGCCCCGCAGCGGATTCGACCACACGAATGACGTCCATAGACATCGCATACCCGGCGCTCACGCTGCTGGAGGACGCAGAGGCTGCTCCTGTCGCGGAACTGACGCCCGTCGCGCCGGGGGCAGCTGCCCCCGCCGCAGCAGGAGTTGCTCCGGTAGTAGCGGACGTCTTCTTGCTCGTCGCCGCTGCTCCTTGCCCACCCGCAGCCACCGACCCGGCCATGCCTCCTCCGCTTGTTCCGGATGCTCCTGGATCAGTCGGACTTCCTGCTCCTCCCGCTACTTTGTTGCTGACGACGCCAGTCGCGGACGAGCCCACGACACCGGCACGATCGGCCTTATCGCCCCCATTCGTTGCAGGCGGCGCACCGAGCTCTACGACCGCACCGGCTGCCCCCGAGGACGCTCTTGGGGAGCTATTCACGTAAGTCGTGCCAGCAATGGCATCTCCTTGCTCCCCCGCAGCGGACGTTGCAGACGCGGCGGAGGTTCGATCTAGCACCGCCGCCGACTCGGTGGCGTGTGCGTAATTGAGGATCACCTCGACCAAATCTACGCCCATAGTGTCCGACAGCGCCTGGGCCTGCTTCGCACCGCCTAAGTCAAAAAGGATGCGCGCGACGATTCCCTCCGGTGACTCGGCGAGCACGTCAAACACCTTCAGCTCGAGTTCGCCGCCGGCGTAATTCTCCGTCGAACGCATCAGATCGGTCACTTTCGCCAAGTACTCCAAGAACCGTAGCAGGTACTTCGATTAGAGCTCAAAACAATGCATTTTTTGAAGCATCTTTTGAAAACCCGACGCACTCGCTCCCGCGTCCGGCATCGGGGGAAGGGTGTCGGGGCACCGGGAGATGAGCCATTCTAGAGTACTAGAGGGGGCGACATCATTCAACAGCCGGAGAGATCCAAGCAAGGCGGAAGGGGGGAAGCAGGAATCGACACTCTAGCTTGGGGGGGAACGGCTACACCTGCAGCAGTCCCAGTGAGGTGCTATCTTTGTTCCCAGCACAAGCTTCAGGGCGCCAACCCCTGCTGTCCTGGCGGCAGCGCGGTCTCGTGATGAGGCCAAAAAGCGCCCAAAACGGGACGGCCGTTTTGAAACGATGCGTCTGACAATGCATTTTTTTGAGTTGTAGTTCGAGGCGGACAACGAGTGCAGCACCTCCTCCCCGAGTTTCACCAAGTCGACCGACTCTACCAAGCTCATAATGGCGTGCCGCTGACTGTGGAGCCGGTTCAGGTGCGACTTCAGCAGGGCGGGCTCGGAGGGCAGCGTCTCGATACCCAGGATTATGTTCGCGAGCGTCTTGTATTGCGTGCGCGCTTCGACCAGGACGTTCAGCCGCGCCACCCAGTTCTTCAGCCCGCCCGACCTCCTGTTCTGGTGGTCCCCGAACACGCCCCCGGCGACCAGGTGCCCGAGGGACGGGAGCGACTCCAGAATCTGCAGCGCTTTCTTCAGCAGCCGCGTGGAAATACCGGTGTGCGGTGCGGCGGAAACAGCGAGGTCGACCAGGATGTAGAAACCCGCGCGCAACGCCTCCTCGCCAACGAAGTACCGCGCGCAGAGCCGCATCACATCCGCCTCCACCTCCGCGAGGTTCTTCTGTCGCATCATCCTCCGGCGGAAGTTCGCGAACTTCTTCGCGACCACGACCGTGGACCGAATCGCCGCGGTGGAACCGAACTCTTTCTTGTTCCCAACCCGCTCCGCCACCTTGGCGTGGTGGCTCAGGTACTCGAGAATTTTCTCCGCCAGTTTGTAGTCGTTCATGCGCAGGGCGCGGTGTAGCAGCACGAGCGGGTCCGAGAGCATGCGCGGGAGAAAGCAGTCCGGCTGCAGCGAGAGCGCCGTTTCCGCCGGTGTCGTGAACTGGCGAAAGGTGGGGTTGTCCAGGTTTAGTGCGTGGTCGGGCAAGAAACCCTCGCGGCCCACCATCACCGCTCCGATGGCGTCCGCCCACCGCTTTGGGTCCGCCGCCAATGACATGCGCTCCCGGAACCGCGCAAACAGGAAGTAATCCTTCAGTGTCATGAACAGCCGCCACAGAACTTCTTGCGTAAACTCGTCGAGCTTCTTCTTCATCGTGTGCAGCTCCATGCGCTGGTGACGCTGGTGGTCGTTTCCGTTTCCGCTTGCGGCGGGGCATGGTACGTGAGAACCATTTGCCCGACTTGTACTTCCGGTGCGGGCGTCTTTGCTTGGGGAGAAAATGTTCGTGCGCTTCGAACTCGATGCCGGTTCTACCGGAACTTCGGTGCGCGCCAGATGGTGCCGAAGCAGTGACAAGAAGGAGAGCACCGCCGGTGGCGGCACCAAAAAAGCGTCGGTGCTTCCAGTACAACCTCCACTACCAGCCGAACTGCCAGCGATGCTACCTTCTGCATTTGCGGAGGCACTAGAAGTCGACCCCGAAGATGTGTTTGCGCCGCTTTTTCCCATCTGCTTACTCCCCCCGTTTTTCAGGAACGAGGTGCGCACGAAGCACAGACTGCAGATCTGCACGAAGACCGTCATCTTCAGGTGCGTGCGCTCGATGCAAGCGACGAGCCGGTCCAGCTCCACGATGGCGTCTTGGATCAGTGTTTTCGCGCGCTGTGCGGCATTGGCGGAGTTCCCGAGGTTGTGAAGCGCTTCCACCGTGGTCAGGACGCACCGCAGCGCGTAGTAGCACCGGGTGAGGTCCACGTCGTAGCTGTGCTGCGACGCGGCGCTGCGCAGCCGTAAGGTCGGCAGCTTCTCATTCAGCATGCGAAGCATCACATCGCTGTCGACATTCGGGAGGTGCGTGCGCATCACGAACAGAAAAGAGCAACTCATCGCGGCATTGCGGGGCAGCAGAGCGGCAGCCGGCGCAGCTGCAGAGGGCGACACGCACACGACAGACGAAGAGGAAGACGCTGACGCAGCTGCTCCGGGAGCTCCTCCTGCTAAAGCAGAGGCAGCGGAGGAGGCCACCTTTGGGGTAGCACTATCGTTCGCCCTCGTCGCTGTCGCATCGACGTCATCATTTAGGAATCGGTCCATCGTCATGCGGCCTCCGGCTTCTGTGACCCCCGCGGTGCCCACCTGCCTGGAAAGAGCCCCAGCGCGGCCACGAAGGTTCAAAATTCTGTCGAGCACATCGGTCGCCACCCGGTAAAACTCATTGATGTCCCCGGGGGTCATCAAGTTCGCAACCCACAAGGATAGCCGAACGGAATAATCCAGCACCTCCACCCAGAAGTCGATCCACAGGTCGCCTACCTTGCGCACGTTTTCTCGGGTCTCCCGCACGTAGCTCTGCCACAGCACGTCCAGGATCTCTTTCCTTCGCTCCAGAGTTAGGTCGTACCAGGTGAGCAAGATTACCAAGGGCTTCAACTGCGGAAACGGTTCCAGGATGAGCGCGGATAATTCCACCTTTCTTTCCACGGTCACGAGGCGGCAGGCAGTCGACACTACGTACTGGAGACAGTGCACCTGCGCAACGCGCGTAAATTCGAAGTACTCGTCCCACCACGACTGTTCCTCGTGGCGCGGCGCGAGTGGCCGGCTCAGGTGGTGGCCTCCGGAGTGCGTGTTTCCGTGCATGATGTTGGCACCCCCGCCCCGCAGCAGTTGTTGGAAGGGGTGGCCGCTCCCGCTTCGGCTCCCGAATCCAGAACTAGAAATTGTCCCTGCTCCGCCGAAGTGATTAGCTGTTGCCGCGGCCCCACTGAACCTGCTGGCACCACCTCCACCAAAATGCTGGTTATTGAAATTAGCATCGCCTCCGCGCAACGGGCCAGCTGCTGTGCCTCTCAAGGCGGCGGTCGAGGCGCCGTACGCCGCGGCGGTCGAGCCGAATGCCCTTCCTGCCGTTGCACCAGCTCTTCCGTAGTTGTCAAGCGGGGCGCCAGCCGCCCCTCTTCCGACAGGGTAGTGATTGTCGTGCTGGTTGCCGCCACCTCGTGCCCCCGCATACTCCTCGCTGTGTTCCCCGTCCAGAAGGTCGAAGGCCGGCGGCAGCGTGCTGGTCCTCGTCTTCAGCCGCAGAAACTCGTCCTCGAGCAGCTGGAACAGTTTCAGCCCCTCGTTGGATTTGTTCGACAGCAGCGCCGCGTAGATGAACCGCTTCCGGTCCGGCCGGTGCGGGCGCAGGACCCCCCGTTTTTCGTCTCCGCCCGCAGCCCCGGACGTTTGCTCGAACTGTTCGGTGAGGTGCCGCACCGCGGACTTCTTCCAGTCGTGCAGTGGCAGCCCCTGCGAGGAGGCGCCCGTGGTTGCGGACGACGCAATCAGGCCGCGCAGCACCTTGTTCGCCGAGGTTTGCGGACTGGTGTTCACCACGTTGAGCAGCAGAAACGCGAACAGCTCGTACAAAGTCGCCGACGGCAGCACGCCCCCGGCCGGGTCGGGTTCCAGGAACCGCAGGTGCCGGCACGCGAGATCGAAGTTTTCAAACAGCAGCGCGTCCGCGGCCAGACCGATGGACATCTGGTCTGACAACGCGCGGATGCGGAGGAAGTCGCACAGCGTGTGCCCGAGCACCGGCTGGGTCTTCGTCAGCTCGTATTAGAGAGAGAAAAAATCCATTTCTGGTTTTGTTTCCGGACCATCGTGCTGGGTCTCGTAGCCTACGCGACGAAATTTGAAGTAAAATACAAGTGAAACATCGGAGACCCGACATCAACATCCGCTGTAACTGCCTGAAGCTGCAACCCCAAAAGCGAAGCCAATCGATCCCCGCTGCTCTCCTTCAGTTTCGCCTTAAACAATACAAGACGCCAACCAGACCCACCTCCAATACCAGTCAAATACGACTAAAATACAAGTGCAATACGAGTCAAATACGACACCACACACGACCCGAATGGGGCCCAATGCCTACCCCTACCGCGCGAAATATGTGACGGACTACACGCCCCGCGTTCCTTCTGAAATGCTTCGAGAAATGGGCTGACTCTCCACTTAATCGTACAGCTGCATCACGGCCTGACGAGACAGCCGCGGATTCTGCCGGGAGAAGCTCTTTTGCTCGATCGTCTGCGCGGGGAGGTAGGAGGCGAACGAAGACAGCTGCGGGGTGATCGGGAGCACCGACAGCGATGGCAGCGTGATCTGTCGTGATTTTTCCTTCTTCCGATGTTCGTTCGTAAGTAGTACGTTCACGCCTGAAAAGGCGCCTCGGTGCTATTCTCGGCTGTCAGAGATAGATCTTCTCATCGATTGTCCCGACCAAGTCCTCTGGCGGTTACCTTGCCTGATCACGCTACATCCACCGCGTCTTGAGTGTGAGTGTGACCACGAGTGAAAGAACAAGAAGCATACAGAAGCTCACTCCCTAAAGCAGGGCCCAGCACGTACCCCCGCCTATAGCCTCAACGTCCTCGACGTGCGGGTCGAACGGTTTGATCTCCACTTTTGGTACAACTTCCAAATTTCGTACTTACCTGCTGCGCTTGCGGCGACGCACCACCAGCTCCCGGGCGCCCGCCTCCTCGGCTCCCCAGATCCAGCAGGCCCGCATGGTACGCGCGCAACTCGTTCGCGACTTCGGCCGTCAGTTTGCGCCCGGTCTGCAGCGCGGCGCCGTCCAGGAGGGCGCAGGCGATCAAGATGTCCAGTTCCATGCGCTGTTTCAGCCACTTGGGGACCTCCAGAATCCCGTCCTCCATGAAACAGTGCAGGCAGAACCACGCCAGGTGGGCTGAGCTGGGCGTGCTCGTGGAGGGCAGCCAGTGCCGCGGCGGACCGTGCCACAAAATGATCTTCAGAATCCGCAGCCCCTTGGACAGATCGCGATCCATCACAATCTTCCACAGCGCCCGACCGAGCTCCGTCTGCCCAAGACTGAAGTAGTTGCATACCGTGGTAATCAACTTGGGGAGGTCGTGCTCAGTCAACAGATCGGTGCGAGCACGCAGCATCTTTGCGCTTGCTGTTCGTTGCTCCCCCAGCTGAAGATGAAGAACGTGATGTCGGGGGCAGTGGGTGAACTACAACGAGTAGATGCCAGCACCAGTGCAAGTTTCGCCTTCTTCCCGAAGTCGAAGGTGGCTGCAACAGTGGCGCCAGTTTGTCGCTTTACTCACCGCGCATGTCCACGTCCGGGGGCCCGCGAGACACCCACGCCCGCCGGGCTGTGACTACTGGACAAAACCGCGCAACAGCTCATCGGGGCAGTAGACACGAGCGAGCCATCCCACCAGCGGAGACGCCACATTTTGCAAATCACTTGGGTTCCTTGCAGTTTTGCCAAAAGAAATGAGAAAAACCAAAGGGGATCCGCTGATCAACGACCCCCTCCTCACGCTGCAGACCTGCGTTGGATTCATTCTTGGCCACCTTCGCGATGCTTTCTGGAACACATGCGTACGTGTGCGCCAACATAATTTCGGGTATCGTGCAGATGAAGCCAAAGGCGATACACTTTTTCTATATGGGGAGGGAGGTAGTGAAAAATGGGTTGCGCTTGCGCAGGCCAGATCAGCATCAACATCGTCGTAGAGCTCCACGTGGAATTGGGCTATCGGATAGCCGCGGCGATCCACTTGATTAATAAATTAAAGGTCTTTAGAGTCCAGTAAGAAATCCAGTGCGAAATGAGAGTATAGTACCTTGCGCGGGGAAGACGCAAAAGACATGCTCGTGTACTCGAGGAGATCCTCTACCTTTAATTATAGCTTTTCAGACCTGGGAATAAAGTGAGACAGATCGTGTATTCACAACTACTTACTCAGAGCTAGCAAATAAAGTGGGTTTGTTTCATCGGAATGGAAATGCCAGTACTGTCTGTTTTTGTGCCATGCTAACTATGTTTGTATCTGTACGGGATAGTACGAAAAATTAAGAACCCATAATTGTGAGTGTGCTTGTATGGGGACCTCCGAAACTCCGTCTTGACCGCAAAATGCCAGATCATCGATTGACTTTTTTGTACTGACTTATGTTTTTGATGCCCGTGCTCATCATCATCAAGCACACCGCGCTATTTTGGCCCCTCTATGTTGACGTAGCGCATCTTGATCTTCCGCTCGATTCCGAACACGTGGCGCATTTGGTTGTCTGGATTCACCAGACTTGGCGTCGTGACGTCGGATCCCTTGCCGCCACACAGGTCCGACTCCAGCTGCACGAAAACGAAGTCCCCCTTGGTGTCCGGCGGGCAATGGAACTCGATCTTGTACTCGTTTCCGACCTTGTTCCAGCGCGCGATGCGCGGCTTGATAGGATCGTCACGGGGGCCTTCGTATGTACTCCCGTCGCTCTCTACCTCATCACCCGGTGCTACGTGGTCACCTTCTGGCCGCGGTGCAGGAGATGAGTCATCACCCGGCGCAGCGTGTGGTTGCGTGTTGCCCTTCTCGTTTTCCGTGCCGTGGACGAGGGCGAGGGGGTCCGGGCCGTCGCCGCCCGTCGGGATGACCTTGCTTTCCTTGAGCTGTGTGAAACAGTTCTCGCACGAGGTGGAATCTTCCTTCGCCTTCTCGTCGCTCTCGTCCTCGTCCTCGTCTTCCAGCTTGTCGTCCCCGGGGCCGTCCCGCGAAGGCGCCGGCTTGCAGCGTCTCAGCGACCCCTTGATCGGGAAATCCGCCAAGGGGTAGCCGCACGGCAGGCCCGGGAAGTCCGGGCGGCAGGGGTGCTTCGCCACGTCCGCCTCGTGCCAGTGCGCCTCCCGGACCCCGTCGGAGTTGAACACCCCGGCCCGGATCCCGCAGTGGGTGTGGCCCTCCGTCATGTCCCCGTCCACGTAGTCCCCGTAGTTCCCGGGCAGCACCGCCGTCCCCTCGTCCTCGGCAAGCCCGAACATAGCGCGGCTCTGCTCATTGCTGCCGTCCACCCAGACCGTGATCCTGCGCACCTTGACGGGGCTCGCCTTGTCCGGGAGCTGGGCCTGCCACCAGGGGTTGGCGATCTTCACCGATTCGCAGGTGGAGTCGTCGTCCTTCAAGCAGTTCGTGGCGTTTTTGGCCGCATTAGCGTGCGCCACGTCCTCCTTGTCCTCCTCGGCCACGAACTCAGCAAATTCAAACTGGCCCGAGATCGGCTTGAACTTCTTCTTCTCGTCCTCGTCCGGGGTGGCGCGCCCAGCCTGTTGCCCGCTCTTCACCTGGGAGAAGCTGCTGCCCGTGGGGGTCGCGGGGGCGGCGGCCCCGGCGGCAGGTGCCAACGGCTTCGAATTGATTTTGAGGTGCTGCTCCCTCTTCATCTTGTGCAACAGGTTGCTGGCACTCTCGGATGGCAGGCCCTTCTTCTTGAGAAGCAAGCCGGCACCGTCGGCGCAGTGCATTAAGTCACCCGAACAAAAGATCAGCCCCATCGCGAGCCGCATTCTTCCAGAAAAAACCAAAAACACGAGCGAAGCGGAGGAAGTGTTCTTCACAGGGAGCTCGTTTCGACGCATCCTAGTCAGGCTACTCTCGAGGTCGTGGATCTCCAGTTTTGCGTTTGCGTTTGCCTTTGCCTCTCCTTTCTAGCGGATCTAGATCTGTCTTCCACTTCCTATATCCGTATCCTATTTTTTGGGAGTCGTGGTACCAGTACCGCTCTCTACCGAAAATGGGGAACAAAAAAGAATGTTCTGCATCAAAAAGAAAATCATGAACGCACACTCGAGCGCGCGAGTCAATCTGTCAAAGTAACGCGCGCACGCCCGAGTAGACGCGGCCACAACAAGGAACGCAGTATAACAACTTGATTTCACGATCACGAATTTTCACTTTAAAACACGGAAGCGCAACTTTTTTTTGTTTTTGCCTCATCACGAAAGCGAATCAATGTTTGCCGCGGACAATGGCATGCCTAAACTTAACTTTTTTTGTGGGGCTGAAAGTTCGACCAAGACGGACTCTTGAGTTTCTTGTTCCAGTTTCTTCAGCGATCCATCCTACGAAGACGCTTTTTTTTTTGGGGATTTCCCCTACGAAGACGCTTTCACGATCGATACCACGAAGACGAACCGACACTCACAACACAACAAAGTTACGAACCGAATCAACGACTACACAGAAGAGCGCCCCAGCGCACGACTGTCCTTGTAGCAGAAATCAAAATCAATGCGAAAAACTTCGCCGGAGAGAGTAGGCTCGCGAAAACGGGGCACAAAAACGAACATACTATAAGCGTAAAAAATGCGACGGACTGACTGCTTTCAGAGCGGTAAGATTGTGTGAGCGGGAAGATGAAGATCTACTAATTGATTCAAAAACTGCTCCATCAAATCGGTGGCTCGACTTCGAGGAGTGCCTCTTGAAGGTGTCGAAGGCCCACATTGAATTTGGAGGAATCACCTCGTTTTACAATTATGCTCGGGGGTTCCGCAGCGGCAGAAGCGCGCGCGCGCCCCTGCATGCCTCCAATGCGTAAAAAGCTTTCCTTACACCTCTACTCCACAACCAATGAATTGGCTCCTGTATTCTCTGTACAACTGGACCCAACAATGTATTTTCCGGGCCCGTGCTCTACTTCGCAGCGGCTCGCGATACGATAGGATCACAGGTACCCGCAGACCGTGCTTCCCAGCCACCTTTCGTTTTCCTCGAGCGTCTCCCCGCGGCGTTTCGCGTAGTCGATCACTTGGTCTTTGTCCACGGCCCCCACGGCGAAGTACTTGGCCTCCGGGTGCGCGAAGCAGAGCGCGGAAACACTTGCGGCAGGCATCATCATGTAGGAGTCGGTGAGGGTCATGCTCCCACCGGACTTCGCGTCCACTTCCAGAAGTTCCCAGAGGTTTTTCTTCTCCCGGTGGTCCGGCTGCGTCGGGTAGCCCTGCGCGGGACGAATGCCGCGGTACTTCACCTTCAGCAGCTGCTCGACCGTGAGCTCTTCCTCCGGGGCGTACGCCCACAGCTCCTTGCGCATCTTGGCGTGCAACAGTTCCGTGAACGCCTCTGCGAGCCGGTCCGCGAGCGCGTCGAGCAAAATCGCCTGATCGATCTCGCCCCGCTGCTCGAACGCCTTCTTCTTCGCCTCAATGTTCACACCCCCCGTGCACGCCAGCGCCCCGATGTAGTCGAGCACACCGGAGTCGCGCGGAGCAATGAAATCCGACTGGCACATGCAGGAAGTTTGCCCCATCTCCATCTGCTGCCGAAGACCGTAAAACGTGTGCGTATGAACGCGGTTCTCCACGGTAGAATCGGGGGTATACACCTATCGAGAGGTGGCAGTGGGAATCCGAAGTACGACTCAATGAAAAGTACAACTCAACAAGTGCCGCAGAAATCAGCGCAAGAAACCTCTTCCCCGTGTACGACGTGTGCCGCGTGGCCTGACAGAAAGTAAGCGGGAGCCTTGTTCGGTTGGACAATTTGCAACATCAAAAAAATAAAATGCACTACAGTACCTCGATGTCATCGCCCACGGAATTTGCCGGGAAGATGCCAAACACGCAGCTGCATTCCAGCCACTTTTCTTCCACGATCGTGTCCAACATCTGCCTCGCTTCGTCGTACAGTTTCTTGCACTCTTCCCCTACCGTGCCGTCCAAGAAGATCTTCGGATACTCGCGGGTCGGGTAGGTACCGGCGAGCTGGTAGACGCTGAAAAACTCCGTCCAGTCGATGAACTCCACGATTTCCTTCACGTCGTAGTTCAGCCACGCCTTGCTTCCGAGGAAGCGCGGCTTGTACACCGTTTTCCCCGGCGCGAAATCGAGCTTCGGCCGCATCTGCCGCGTCTTCTCCAGCGAGAAGTACTTCTTGTCGAGCAGCGTTTTGTAGTACTCCTCCCGCACCTCCTCGTAGCCCTCGTTCACGTCCTCCAGGAAGAGTTCCCGGTCCTCCTGCGACAGCAGCCCCTGCACCACGCCGACGGAGAGGGAGGCGTCCTTCACGTAGATCGTGCGCTCGTACTCGGGCGAGATCTTCACCGCGGTGTGCCGCTTCGACGTGGTCGCGCCGCCGATCAGGAGCGGCTTCACCATCTTCCGCTTCGCCATCTGCTTCGCGATGTGGACCATCTCGTCGAGCGAGGGCGTGATCAAACCGGAGAGCCCGATCACGTCTGCGTTCTCCCGCTCGGCCTCCTGGAGGATGCGGTCGCAGGTGACCATAACGCCTATGAAGGAAGCAGCTGGTAAGAGAACAAGTGGTAAGTGCTGGGCAAGGGATCCCCTTAGGTGGCGGGTACGGTAAGGACCTCTCGACCAGCCGCCCGGTGCTTGCGCCGGGCGGTTTCAGAGATGCCCAATTGTGGGAACTAGGGCCGGCATCCTCGCTCCTGACGCCGTGCGTTGCACGGCGTCGGAAGATGAGCAATTGGAAGGGAGAGGAAGGCCGAGGTCGGATGGAGCCACTGAATGGAGCTACTGCTACGACAGCGGTGGAGATGATCGTAGAGAAGTCGGGGCAAAAAGAGCCGCCTAGGGTGACGATCTATTGTCAGCTGTAGGCTCCAGATTTTCTAGGCCTGCTGACCGCGAATAGCCGCCTTACTACTCCTTTCACAGACCTCTTTCCAAGACAACCGAAAGACCCCGAAGCTCCGCGCCCGCCCCCAGATTTCGCTTCCCACTTAACCACTTACCAGCTGGTCCCGCCATAACGCCCAAGTCCACGATCTTGTAGTTGTTGCAGCCGAGAACGACGCCAACGATGTTCTTGCCGATGTCGTGCACGTCGCCCTTCACAGTGGCGAGCAGGACGGTGCCGCGATACTGCGGCTGCTCTGGGTCGCCGCCGCTGGCGAGAAGAGCCTCGCGCTTCTCCGCCTCCATGAACGGATTGAGGTGGCCGACAGCCTTCTTCATCACACGGGCAGACTTGATCACCTGCGGAAGAAACATCTTGCCAGAACCAAAAAGCTCGCCAACCACGTTCATACCTGGTGCCGGAAAATGGAGTCGTTTTGATTTGAGCCAATCAATGAGCGGTAGCTAGTGCAGAA
The DNA here is from genome assembly GCA_005223375.1 of Amoebophrya sp. AT5.2. Taxonomy (NCBI): domain Eukaryota; class Dinophyceae; order Syndiniales; family Amoebophryaceae; genus Amoebophrya; species Amoebophrya sp. AT5.2. Next base: position 22,726 of record RXOD01004171.1, read on the forward strand.
TTTGCATTTCAACAACAAACAAGCGATATCCGATGCGAGCTATGCGTGCAGCCACAAGTCTCTCGTCGCTGGCCTACAAATACAATGCGTTGGCGTTCGCGCTGCTAGGATCACAGGCGCAAAGGCGAAAGTACCGTCTTCAGGCAGCAGCTGCTACCGCTGCCACTACGACCCGCCTCGTCTAGTTTCAACGTCCAAGCGAGCAGTGCGTCTCGCTGCTGGGTGTCGCGCGAGGCAGTTTTTGTACGGACATGGCTTGCGGGGGCGGCGCGCGGCGCTTGCTGCGGGGCTGGAGCGCGCGACAGCAAGGGCAAGAGCACTCCTACTGCGCAGGAGAGGACAATCTGATGACAAAGTTCGCCGAATAGTACCGTCCATGAGCGGCCCCTCGATTACGTGGAGTGGCTTCTCGAATTTCAGCCGCGCTTCCTCGGTATCTTCGACAACGTACTTGTCGATTCCCTTCACCAGAGCGTACCCAAGTCGCTTCTCTATCGGAAACCCGCGCCACTCCTCTTTGTTCACCTGATTGAACGTCAAATTTATTCATTGATTTGCTTTGATGATCCAGAATAGAAAAACCAAAATCCCGCACGAACCTGAGAAACCAATGAATGAATTCCCTTGTTTTTTTATAGTACGAACCTGTTTCACCGCGGTCCCTGCTTTTTCCGCCGCCAGCCTCGCTTTCGTTTCTTCCGCCAGCTGTAGGAAGCGCTCCACGTGGTTCCCGTCCTCCGATTTGTTCAGGATTACTTCCTCGCACTGCTTGCGCAGGTTGGTCTCGATATCTGTGTAGATGGGTAACGCGCCTGCGTTCACGATGCTCATGTTCAGGCCGCGCGGAATGCCATGGTACAAAAACACCGCGTGCATCGACTCCCGCAGTTCGTTCAGCCCGCGGAAGGAAAAGGACAGGTTGCTCAGCCCGCCACTGAACGAGACCGCCGGGTGCATCTGCTTCAGCGTACCCACTGCATTCAAGAAATCGAGGCCGTACGCATTGTGTTCTTCCAGCCCGGTCGCGATCGTGAGAATGTTGCAGTCGAAAATGATGTCCTCCGCCGGAAACCCGACGCGGCTCGGATCGGTTAAAATCTTGAAGCACCGGTCGCAGATGCGCACCTTGTCCTCGTACGTCGCTGCCTGGCCCTCCTCGTCGAACGCCATCACAACGACCGCGCAGCCGTACCGCCGGATCTCGCGCGCCTGCCGCACGAACTCCTCCTCCCCCACCTTCAGGGAGATTGAGTTCACGACCGCCTTCGCGGCCAAACACTTCAGGCCCTCCATCACCACCTCGAACTTGCTGGAGTCCAGCATGAACGGCACTTTGCGGATGTCCTCGTCCCCGATGCACAAATGCAAGAAGCGCCGCATCGCCGACTTGCCGTCGATCAGGTCCGCGTCGAAGTTAAAATCGATCACCGTGGCGCCGGCCTCCACCTGCTCCCGGCAGATCTGTAGCGCCGCGGTCCACTCCCCGTTCGATATCAGCCGCTTGAACTTCAAACTGCCCATCAGGTTGCACCGCTCCCCGACGTTGATGAACTGGGTCGCCTCGGAAAGCGGGAGCGTGCCCGCGAGCTTCATCAGCGGGTTCACGCGCAGCTTCGGAAGCGGCCGGAGCAGCGCGGCCGACTCCGGCACGATCACGAGCTGGTCGTGGCACAGCAAGTTAAAACAGCCCGACTCACCCGCGTGCCGCTCGCAGAAAGTCTGCAGAAACGCGGCGGAAACGTCGGCCTCGGCAGCGGCGTCCGAACCGGAGGAGGAAAAACCGAGTATCACCCAGCACGCAGCCTTCTCGCGGAGGTTTTCGTACTGCTCGGCCGCGTCGGTCTTCAACTTGCCCGTGCTCGCATCGATCGCCGCCGCATCGTCAAAAGAGATGCCCACGCACCACGGCCGCAAGTGCTGTACCGATATCAGCCACGCGTCCAACGACATACCAGAAACCGTTACGTACTCGCCATCCACCTTCTCCATCTTGGTCGTCACGATAAGCGGCAATGGCGCGAGGCGGTAGTCGCCATGATCTAGTAACGACGCTTTGTTCACCTTGCCATAGTTCTCACCGAACGAAAGTTTGTCAAACGCGGAAAGCAGCCCAACCATCTCTGGCTTCGAGTTGCGGGCATCGCAATCCAGCAGAAAGCCGTGCACAACGCCACCCTCGAGCAGTCCACGTGCCGCGATCGTGACGGCCTCCGCCCGTGCGTCGAACGCGTCCGAGTCTGCGTAGCATTTTGCACCCGCTTCGGAACCGCTCTGCCCCCCGATGCGCGCAAAGGTGTACTTGTCGTCGTCGGGCAACGTCGGCCGCCGCGTCAGCCCAGGCTCCTCCGCGAGCGAAATCGAGAAGGGCCCGTACGCCTCGGCAGTCGTCTGACTGGCGGCGCCATCCTCGTCATTGAGATTGCCCGCGGCAACTTCGTCACCGGACCGCAGCAAGTACCTGTTCAAGCTCGCGAAAACCTCCGTCTGTGGGTAGGTTGCAAGGACAGACTCGCCGCCTGAGGCGGGAGAGTTTGCGGTCGATGCGTCCAGCTGCCCGCCAAGTAGGTGGGCGAAGCTGCACGCGTCCTTCCGCTCCTTCGCGTCAATAACAACCGGCGCCTGCTTCAAGCTGCCGAGCGACTCGAGATAGTCGTTGGCCTGCTGCTGCTCCGCTGCCTTGTCTTTCTTCGCGGCAGCGCCGCCCTTACTTTTCGGGGACTTCGCAGCCGACGCACTTTTCTGCAGCAGTTTCGCTAGTGCTCTTTCCGCGTCCTGCGGCACGCCGAGAAGGCCCTGACACAGCGCGCACACCTCCGCAGAAGACGACTCCCCCGCTTTCACAGAAGCCGCATCCTCGACGGTCACGAGATCAACGCCGTCCGCCTTCGCGAGGGCTAGAAAGCGTGCGACGACATCATTCACCGGCAGAGATCCCGCCACTCGCTTCACGCCCTCGCAAAAGGCTCGGACGTCAGCGAAAAACCCCACTTCCGGACACTTCTCCCGCAGCAACAGGACCGCCTCACGGAAGCAGCGTGTGTTCGAAAAAAACAGCTCGGCATCCTGGCAAGCTGACGACGCGAGGCCGCAATCAAACAGGACGTCCTCCATTGCGAACTGCGCCTTCAGCTTCAGCGCATTGTACGCCTTACGGCACACGTCCACTTTTTCCATGGCCTTCCCGTGCTTGGCGGCATCCACCCGCACCACAATCGCCGCGCCGAAGTGCCGTGCTCGGGAGGCGAGGGCGACGAACCTCTCCTCGCCCAGGCTCTCGTAATCCAACCCGTTCACCACGCACTTGCCCTGGACGGTCTTTAGCCCCACCTCGATGGTCTCAAACAGAGCGCTCGCCAGCACAAACGGCACTGCACTGATCTGCGGTTCCGTAACCGCGAGACGCAAAAACTTCCCGAACGCCTTCTGCACGTCGTCCGCCTTTCCCGGTGCCACAGCGTCAAAGTCGAAGTGCAGCAACCTCGCGCCCGTTTCGAGAACCTCCTTCGCAACCTCCAGCGCGTCGTCGAACCTACCCTCTTTCACGTGCTCTACGAAGGTTTTGGTGCTCACAAATCCGACCGGGACGAGCTCCCGCTCCAGCGGTGGCCCACCTGTGGCGGTGCTTTTTCCACGCTCCGCCGACTCGAAGCCCTCCAGCCCGGACAACAACATCTTCTTCGGCGAATTTGGAGCCCCTTCCCTCTCATCAGCTTCACCTTGCCCCTTCGGGGACGTTGTCGCACCCGCGGCGGCAGAAGTACTCACAGCACCAGCCCACTGCCGGTTTTCCCTCGGCTTGATTGCCCCCACCGCGTCTTTCAGCGCTGCAATGTGCGCTGGAAAGGTGCCGCAGCACCCCCCCACGACGTTCAGGAGGCCCTTCTCCGCGAACACGGTGAGGTCCCGCGAGAAGTCCGCCGGCGTGTCGTCGTACCCCCCCATCGCGTTCGGTAATCCGGCGTTCGGGTAGATGTGCACCCACGAGTCCACGGCCATCTTGCAGAGCCGCTCATAGAAGGGAAGCATCTGCGATATGGCGAGCTTTGCGACTTAATCTCCAACTACTTAAAAAAATCTGCAATGGGTTCTACTGCGGGGGCAAGAGGCTGGACGGGTGTGCCGAGAGGTCTAGACGTCGGGGGGTGGTCGCAAGCGGGGAGGCGTCTGCTATGCCTCTTGGGTATGCCTCAAGTAGAAGGACCAAGTAGACGGGCATCCGTGGAGGCCTCTCGGCGTGCGGA
>RXOD01004172.1:0-26917 GCA_005223375.1 Amoebophrya sp. AT5.2
GGAGCCGCTTCGGCTCGACGACGAAGGAACCAGATATGACGCGGGGACGCATGATCGTTTTCCTATCGATGAGTTCTTGTTCCGCATCTATTTGTTTCTACTTCTGGTTGATGGCTCCTGCACCTGCTGCTGCGGCTACTAACTTCGCCTATGTACTTAGCCCTGGTCTGAGAAGCTTGAGCTTGTCCGCAAATTCATAAAAATCTAAAGATTTCTTGTTCGGTCGTATTTTTCGCTTCAACAAAGAAAGCTTCTTGGTAGATAAGAAAGTACTAGAAGCTGCCCTGCCCGCTGCTGCTCCTGTTCTTGTTCATCATGACCTTTTATTAAAAGAAAAAACGCGACGTTTTGTGCCGGCCATCTCCTCTCTTTGTTGATGTTGAGCTTGATGGTGATGCGTTTTGCTGCTCGTTCACTTTTCGCGATCGCAGTCGCGCCTACTTGGTTGTGTTTTCTTTGCGCCTCGCATCGACGTCTCCCGCGCAATAAAATTCATCCTTGCAAAACTGGGGATGTAGCGTCGTGCCTGTTGTGATCAACTTCGACATTCATTTCTCTCATTTGCTTCCATCGTGGCTTTGATGAATTCAATCTTGCCGCTTCGGCTTTCTCTCGAAATTTTCTGGTGGTCGCCCTCTCTGTCAAACAGTAACAGATTGCAATCTTCTTCGTTAACAAAGACCTGACGTGTGTACAACCGGCGATCCGAGTTGGCAGATCCCCCCCCTCCACCCCCGGTCGACGCGCAAGCGGTCTTCTTGGATTTCGATTTCCCGCCCAGCACTTTCAGTTCGATCAGACGGTCTCCAAGCATTTTCACGCCGCAGCTCCCCGTAGCCCGAGACGCAAATCCATTCTCCAGTGCTGCGTTGTAGGCGGCAATCTCCCGCCCATGCTCCGCTGCAAGAAGTATTACACCATACCACTTCGCAGCCGAGACGTTTTTTCCGCCCGCTCCTTCTTTGATGTTCCTCCTGAGCAGTGGAACGACTTCGCCCTCAGTTAGGCAGCCGCCCGGCAATTTTGGATGTGTCCAGCGCATCATCGAGGCGGCCTCTTCTTTAGCATGCTGCTCCTGCAACTCTGCTTCCCGGATGCGTCGCGCTTTATTCTCAGCATCCTGTGTGCTTTTCCGGCTGTAATACTGGTCCAAGCAGTCGCCAGCCTGAAACAAGGTCTCTAGAATCTCCGGCGGAAGTTCGGAATAGAGATCAGTGCTGCTTGGCCCGACTATTCCGCCCTCATGTCCGTCTTCGTCGAGTTGCTCCTCGTCGTGCTCGCGCGCGCGCCCCATCTCCAGTAACTGCCGGATGTATAGCACAAATCGATCCTCGTAACCCAGCGTCGCCTTACTACCATCAGACCCAGCACTCGGAAGATACTGCACATCGTCGCATGCTCGTAACAGGTCGAGACGAAGAGCGGGCTCCGCGAGTAGGTCGGAAAGACTTTGCGGCATTCTCGCCACACTCGCAAAGTTGGCAAACCGTTGCTCTGCCACTCGCAGAAACTCCTTCTCCTGCAGCATGATTACCACCTGATAGAGCTTACTCGACGGACATGCCACACTACAGACCGGCTCCGCCAAGAGGTTCAATGCGAGGGCCAGCCTCTCGGCCTTGAGTGCGTCCTTGAGAGAGGCTGGAATGCCGGTCGCTTCACGGAGGCCACGGAACAGAAAGACCGCCACCCTGATGTTGATCATTCCTTCTAGATACCGCCCGGCCGGACTGGACTGCGTGGCCGCTCGTCGAGCAAAGTCGCGAAGGATAGCGACAGACTCGGCACCGGTCGGAGACAGCATAGTATGCATGTCATACAAGAAGCGCGACTCCAAGCTCAGGCTCTCGATATTCTTGTGTGTTGCGAGCAGTCGCAGAGTTGCAGGCGGATCAAAAACAAGGCGCAGTGCACGCTGGTGAAGATCTGCGGTCACAGCTCCCTTGACATCCGGCCCCGCGCCCGGACCTCCTCGAGCCGCCTTCTCGAGCTGATGTGGTGCATCAATTCCATTCTGCTGCTCTTGCTCCCATAAAAACGCCATGATCTGTCGCGCTGTGCTCAAAGCGCCACCCGGTCCGATGTCGGGCTTCTCCAGTTTTAGGATATGCCTTCTGAGCCGCTCTGCCGCAGTCAGAGTGCCGCGCTGTTCCTCATGTCGCAAGCGGAAGCCGTCCACTTCGTTTTCCAGGAGCTCCGACATGGGGCCGGGAATCGGTCGCCCGTCAGGATACGCCCGGAGGAGATGGGGATCCGCTGAAGCGAGTGCGCGTCCTTTTACGTGTATCTCATGCCACGCCGTGAAAATGCGCTTGATGTGCGGGTAGCGCTTTGCGTCGATTTCCGCTAACAACGCCGGAATTTCGTCCCTTTCTCGCCGCCACAGATGGCATTGCATCAAAAACCAACGAGTCCACAGATCGTGACAAGATATAACCTGATTGTTAGCTTCTTCGTCATCTCGCAGACCCCGTTCGTCGCAAAAACGCTTTGATATCTCCCGCACCTTGTGCAGAAGTTCCAGCGTCCGGTCGGAGCTGTCGTTCCGCTGTCCCAGAAGGTTTTTGGCTTCACGGAAATAAGACGATCGCAACACAAGCATGTCCAGCGTCAGTCGAGTAGATTTGTCTACTCCGAGGGCGCGAGAGATCGCCTCGCACTCGGTGCGTATCCGCTCCTCGATTTTCCAAAGGGCTGGATCGTCGGGAAGGCGCGCCAGCTTCATCCAGTAGGCGTCAGCAACAGACGCCAAAGTTGCCACGAAACAACACGGGTGCGGATAGAGATCAAACCCGCCCGAACGTCTGCGAAGGCTCTGCATCTTGTCGATCAGTTTGGTTGTGTCCTCGAAAAGTGTTTCGTTTCCAAGGTGCGTGCTCGACCAAAAAACTCGAAGGCGGAGTTTTAGAGTTGCAGCTACCAACCTGCTATGTCTTTCGATTTCCGCATCATGGCCGATTGCCGTCGCTCGCAGGTACTCTTCCAAATTTATGTTTGCTTCATCGCAGCCGAAACCGCCGCCGGGCTCGAACAGGAGGCGCAGATACGAGAGCACAGCACGCGACCAGAAAGTCCACGCTCTTGTTCCCGGCAAGTGTGGTGGAGTTGGCAGGGGTATAAATTCGTGGCCAAAATTGTAGGTGCCGGGCTTCGGAGTTTTGTTGGGAACAGTCTGGAGTTGTTCAATCGTGAACATCTCCAGCGTTTGGTTTTGTGGCGGGGTTCGGGTTGTTGAATTCGCAGCGCTCGTCCTCGACGAATTCGCGATAACTTGTGCGCCGGGAGCAAACCCGCAAAGCTTCACTGTCACCCCCCCCAAATCTCGGCGGACACCCGGTGCCGTGCGCTTGATGGTGGCTGTCGGTCCTTGAGGTACTGGAGTCAGCTGATGTCCGCAGAATGTTTCGTTGTGATCTCCTGCATCCGGGTTCTGAATGCGGACGTTGTAGCGACCTGTTTCCGGTGCAAAACCTCCGAAAGTCACCTGCCATCCGTCAATCACGCCGGTGCGCACGAAGCCTTCGGGATGTCTCGGCCTCCACTTTCCAGTCGTGAAGTCGAATTCCGCGGCTTCACGTGTCGGATCGCGTGCAAGCTGGTTCGTCGCGGTCACGGTCATTGGAATTCCTGGTCCACTGACGAACACCTGCGTTTTATTCCGAAAGAAGGAACTGCGAGCGACGTTCAATCGCAAGGACTCAGGTTTCAATTCACCGCAGATGACGCGGCGCACAGCAACACTTTTCCCAGCGCCGCCTCGCAAAAGAAGAGCGTGCTGCTCGTCCATGTGCGAGACAATGTTGACGTAACAAGTAGAAGCAGGACGCGGCTGAGTGGAATCTTTTTCCTTCAATCGCCGAGCGCCCGCTGCGTCGGTCAGTTTCGCTGGGAACGTCCCTCTATTATCTACAAACAGCAGCTCCGACGGATCGACGTAGAAGAGGTCATCCTCGTTTTGCAGCTCGACTTGAACCCGGAATCGATCTTTTTCTGCATTGTAACCGAGGACGATGCCGAGGTGACCGTCCCAAGTCTTGTTCGCTGTGCTTATTTCCACTGCACACCCTGTGCAGAAGATCTTGTTCTCCGATAGGAATTCGAGCAGGTGCAGGTCCTCTGGCCGTCCGAAGTGGACTGCTGCCATGACGAGACAGTTCTCACAAGCAACCTTTCTGAAAGCCTGAGGAGTCGCTTTAAAAAGAATTGCCAAACTTTCTTTTGGCAGGCCCGACTCGCTCGTGGTCAACGCACCGCGTACAAACAGCTCCACACACCGCGATCCAAGTTTGTAACGCTTGTCGTTTAGGCATTGGCTTTGAGCTTGATGCAAGTACGCGAGGAGCATCTTCAACGCTGCTCCGTCAATGTCGACCATGCCCAACAGCCCAACAGCATAGTCGATCTGCAGAAGAGGGTTGTGCATGACGTGTAGGTCTAGGTCGCGCTGGAGCCCCACTTCTTTCAATTCCCCGCTGAGGAGTTCCTGGACGAATGCCTTCAGCAACAGCCTCCGCATACTTAGTTGCCACTTTTCAAAGGAGGTCATTGTGAGTCCAGATCCCGAGGATTCAGCTTCAGGACGCGGAGCATCAGCGTCTCCTCCCGATCCGCAGCCGCCTGCTGTTGATCTGGCTGAGCGACTGCGAGCACTCGGGCGAAACATTTCCTGTTTTTTCTTTTGGCTCATACTGTGGATATTGATGCGTGATTGTCGATTTACGAAGACGACGATGACGAGAAAGACCAATTTATTGGCACAACATTGATGACGTTCGGCGCTTCTCGAATCACTGTCGTGATTACGCTTATCCTCAGCCTCAGAGAGGCGTAGTCACTACGCCGGACCGACGCGGATGACCACGTTTTTCCTTTTCATTGTGGTTGTGCTCCTCCGGACAATAAAAACTGCGAAAAGTTTAGTAGTAGTAGTAGGTTTTTGCAAGTCCTCGTTTTTGGTACGTAGGCATGCGTACCATAAATCGCAATCCTGTTCTTCACGGATGTCAATTTGAAAGACAAAGATTTGACGCCCAATACTGGCACTCATTTTGGATGATGTGAAAGATGTGGACACGCGGATACACAGCACCAAATTGAAAGATCCGGACAGGACACGAGATTCATTCGTGAGAGTGGAAGGCCAAATTTATCCGCGACTGCAGCGACATGAACATGATATTATCATATCACGGAGCTTGAGGTTCTTCCGCGACGTGATGTCGTTGCAATTCTCTTTAATAAAATTTGTTGTCACGACGACCATAGCGCTATTCAAGGTGGACTGCATCCAAGGACTGCATCTGCGCGAGTTTGGATGGTATCGTATGAGATTCAGAACTGCTGCTACGTTTCTTGTATGTTTGTAAGTATGTATCTTACACCGTGTACTGAAGATTCCTCAACAACTTGTTTCGTACTAGGTCTTAGTTGTGACGGTCCTCGTTCTTGTTCTTTTTGAAAAAACCAAAAAAATTAATTTTATGTTCGCGATGCAAGCTAAAGCCGCACGTACATTTCGCAGTAAGCTGCCGCTGATGTTGGAGTTGGTACAGCACACAAGTCCGCCCCAGGAGCGAAAAAAACGTCCTCCAACATGACGTCGTTCGGGGTGAGCTTGCCAGTCACGCCTGCTGCATCTTCTTGATTCCGTCTGCGATTTTCAGCTTCGCGCCTGTTGCCGCCTGCACGTCCTCCACGCTGTACCCGTCCGCGATTTCCGTCAGAACCAGCTGCGAAGAGTCGCCAGTCAGCGCGGGGTCGACTTCGATGACGCCCATCTCGGTGATGATCATGTTTACCACTGCTTTTCCAGTGAGCGGAAGCGTGCACTTTTCGAGGATCTTGTGCTTTCCCTTCGCCGTGTGCTCCATCGTGACGACGACGCGGTTTCCGGAGCCGACCAAGTCCATGGCGCCACCCATTCCCTTCATCATCTTGTTCGGAATAATCCAGTTCGCGAGGTCACCGGACTGGGAGACCTGGAGGAAATGGAGCGAGTTGAAATCGAAGATCTTCGCTTCCGATGAATATAACATACTCACAACCAAACCTGCTACCACGCAGAGAAAATTATCCGTATCGACCATGGAAAAAAAAGTTCGCACCTGCAACGCGCCCAGCATGGTGATGTTGACGTGGCCGCCGCGCACCATGGCGAAGCTCTCGGCGGAGTCGAATGCGGCAGCGCCGGGGATCATCGTGATTGTCTCCTTCCCTGCGTTGATCAGGTCGGCGTCCACTTCGCTTTCGGTGGGGTAGGGGCCGATGCCCAGCAGCCCGTTCTCGCTATGAAGTACGATGTTCACGGAAGACGGGGCGTAGTTCGCGGCAAGGGTCGGGATGCCGATGCCAAGATTGGCGTACCTGGCGTGCAGTGGTCCGGGAACTTTTGTGGGCACACTTCTGTACCTAGCTACTCATATTGAGGAAGCCTAAATCTAAAAACGAACCCGCTCCTACGTTCACGTTCAGTACATTCCATCTTTGAATTCCAAGGCTGCTCTTCTCCCTATTCGTTCCCTTTCCGGTTTTACCGACCCTGCTGCGTCTCCACTTGGCTTCAGCACCGTTTTCTCTATCCTCTTCACGTAGCCACCCGCTTTTCCGCCATCCACGATCCGGTCGACATGGATAGATGGCAGGTGGATCCCGTCGGGTCCCAACTCGCCGACTTCCACGATCTCCTCCACCTCACAGATGCAGGCTTTTTTCGCAGCCGCCGCCATTACGCCGTTGAAATTGTTCGCGGTCGTGCGAAAAACCACATTGCCGAGCTTGTCGGCCTTCCAACCCTTGATGAGGGCGTAGTCGCCATAGAGCGCGGTCTCCATGACGTAGCTCTTGCCGTCAAAAGTTCTGTGCTCGAGCGGGCTGCTGGGGAGCTCGGGGAGCGCGTCGGTCTTCTGGCGGATCGGAAATCTGAGTGTTGCACATGGTGATGGTGGTGATGGTCGTGGTCGTGTTCCTACTCGAAGAATGAACAAGCTATACGCGCTCCTGGATGAATTCCTAAAGTCCTTCAACAGAAACTTACGCTTTCGCTTACCCTCCATCCTGTATCATGGTCCCCGCTCCTGTTGGTGTGTAGAACGCTGGAATCCCCGCTCCCGCCGCGCGGATTTTCTCTGCCAGCGTTCCTTGTGGTGTCAGTTGGACTTCCAATTCCCCGGCGAAGTACTGCCTCTCAAACTCCTTGTTTTCGCCGACGTATGACGAGATCATCTTCCTGATTTGCCTGGACTGGAGGAGAATCCCGAGACCGAAGTCGTCCACGCCGCAGTTGTTGCTAACGCAAGTCAGGTCCTTCACGTCTGGCTTCTGCGCCAACGCATTGGTCAGGTGCTCCGGAATGCCGCAAAGCCCGAACCCGCCGACGAGCAACGTGCTTCCGGACGGGATGTCGTGGAGGGCTTCGGCGGCAGAAGCAAAGACTTTGCTTGTGGGCGCGGAGCTGTCGGAAGAGAAATATCGCGGCCGGCTTGAAGAGGACGACGCAGAGGGCGTTCGGCGCCAGGAAGGCGGACAGGAGAGATATCGTGAGGAGACTACAGGCGCCACTGCCGCTGCAGCTGGCGTAGCAAAGGCGGAGTTTACCCCGGAAAACGTCTTCCAGCAACGTGCTGTGTTGCCGGCCGCGGAGCGCCGACCTGGAACGACTGAGGGGAGACGACGCAGCTTCATCTTCGTTTCTTTGCAGGTTAAAAACGAAGAGGGCGGAAAAACGATGTTTTTCCGAGTTCTGCTACTGTCTACATTTGTCCTCAAACAAACAATAACGACGATGGATGCGACATGTTGTCAGATGTTGATGCACGTGGTTTACTTCTTTTTCTTTCGCCAAAAACAGCTCCTCAGCTGTCTTCGGGTCACTCCTCACTCGTCGCGGAAGTAGAAAAAAAGTACAGAACCTCGCCACCTTCTGGCACTTGGACGCGTGGTTCGTCCTCCTCCCCCGTGCCTTCTTTCTTCGGTCTTCATCAGTGCTTGTAGTTCCATTCCTTTTCCTGGACCATGGTGATGGTCCGCAGGGAATCACTTCAGAGAATGTCTGCCGCATCGATCCGTATCGTTGTAATGAGAGCGCGCGCGCATGAAGCGCGTCCGTTCCTCGAAAATAAACAACGTGATCTGGTCGGCGAGAAAAGGTAAAGTTCGCGTCCAAATCATTCACTTGACCATCAAAGGCTCCGAAACTACTTCAAATCAATTACAGCCAGCAAATCAAGACGAGTCGCTGGGGTCGTTTTCTGTTCTCGTACGACTAGACTTCCATACATAAACTAACACTAAGAGTAGAGTAGGTATCATTATTTGCGACCGTTACTACGTGACAGCCTTCTACGCCGCGACGCGCTGTTGCGCGACAGCTTGCCGCGGCGCGAACCGGAGCAGGCGGGCAACAAATCGTACTCGTCGTAGCCCCAGTCGCTGCGATACTGCTCTTCTAGCCACATATCCTCGATCTCATCGAGCCCCCGTGACGTGAAGTACACCACGTACGGTTCGGCAGTATCTGGATTCTGGTCGCCTCGCGGCCAGATTTTTTGATGAGGAAGAAGATTTCTGCCGGAGTAAAAGAAATAAAAGGGTGGGCATTTTCCGAGTAGATGATCGAGGAACATGAAGTACGGGTTGACTATTTCGTGTAGGTCGATGAAGATGAATCGACAATCTTGCGCGTACATACTGAACGGGGTCAGCCAACTTGGAAGCGAGTCCGTCCGCTGTAACTGCTTGCAACCCGAGAACATTCCCCCCACTCGCCATACACTCGACAACTCGAAAGCCCAAGATTCCAAAGTGGTAACAGAGGCCGGCGTCAGCGACGTGCAGTAGGCAAACATACCCCTCATGTCCTCACTGTTCTGGACATTCCAAGAGCCGAGCGGCATATTGAAGGAGTAGCAACACCAAAACATGCCCTCGAAGTTGCGAACGCTCGAGACGTCCCATTCGGCGAGGTTGGAATTGAATTTGTGGCACCCATGAAACATGTACGCCATGGAGCGCGCTCTCGACACGTTCCAGCCGGAAATGTCCGCTGCGAAGTGCTTCCACCAGTCTGCAAACAAATAGGACAGATCCTCCACGCCGGAGACGTCCCACATTGAAAGCGGGCCGTAGGTTTCCTCAACTGCCCTTCCGCTGGCTAGAACGCGCGGAACGTCGTCCCGCGTGATGAGTATGATGTCCGCGAAATCCGGCCACGCCTTTGATCCGTCAGTTATATATTCCCGGAGGGCAGGCCAACTGTCCCCCAGTGCCTCAGGGTCGTGCTCCAACAACGTAATCTCCATGCAATCCGTGTTCACCCGTTCCAAACCTCTCTCGGGGGAAATTTTCCACGGCTGGTTGTTCCTTTCACTGAGGTAACCACATTCATCTATCTCGATGCCAACGACAACATCTTCATCTTCACCATCACGAGCTTCATCCGGGACACCAATCATTCCTTCTTCTGTCGTTTTCCAGGCGGTGCATTCCGCGGCTGCCCGTACCGTGCGTAACGCGGCCAGTAGTTCCTTGCGCGATTCGAACCGCGCGAAGCCCCTCACAAAAAAATGAAGGGTTACAATAACGCCTTCTTCGCCGGCGTCGCTGCTCCCGCTTGCGGGGGCTGTCAACAGTTCCGCAAAGCGGTCCGGCTTGAACTCTAGTGTGTCTGGCACGAGCGGGATGAGCGGGGAGGACTCTACAGAGATTAGCGAGATTAGCTCGCTCTCTGACTCTGACTGAACGGGACTTTCGAGAAGTCGATGAGATGATGCATCTGCACCCTGCACGCCGCTCGTCTGGGCCGCTCCTCCGGTATTAGAGGTAACGTGATCCGTTTTGGCGTCCCCCGAGACGACACGGTGTGCCGCGCTTCTTGCCACACCTGCTTCCTCGACCAGCCGTCTCGCCCCTGTCCCAGACACCAGTATTTCGACTGCCTGCCATGGCACGTGCCGAAGGTTCTCTTCCTCTTTCCACCGACGCGCGACGAACCGCTTCAAGATCTCGACTGTGACAGCGGAGTGCGCTGTGACTTGAGCGTCGTCCGCGGCTGCGGGTTTGGCGTTCCGTATCCGTTCCTTAGGAGACGCCGCAGATATCTCCACTTCGATCAATTTCCCTGACACGACATTGCTGAGTGGCACCGTGAAGGTGCTTCGGTACACCTGCGCGCTGCCGAGACGTCCCGCGGTTTCCCCGTCCGCGGACGGCACCGTTGCCGCCAGCGGCAACGGTACCTTACTTTTTGCGCGCTGTATTCTCGGCGGGTAGACGAAGTGCTCCGACATTCTTTGACTCGCTTTGTTCTGCCTTCGTAAAAAAAGAGCAGTAAAAATAATTTGCTTCAAAAGCCGGCAACGTAGAAAAATCAAAAAAATTTGCTTCCTGCAGTAGAATGAGAATACCGGAATACGGCTTTGATCATAGTTTTTCCGCTGGTTCGTTTGGTCAAAAATAGTAATAGGAGTCTTCTGAACTTCGACTGCGTGCTGTCCGTTTCCTAGTATGTTTAGTTTCTATTCCTATTCGATCGCTGCGTATGTGTCCTAAAAAGTAACTGTAAAAGGAACACGGTAGCAAATTAATAGATTAGCGTCGGCGAGTGCCGTCTTTTCATATTTCGTCCACCCTGGACCACTATCGATACCAAGACCCTGACTATGCGACTGATTGATTTGCGGGGATGCACAGTCGATTTTTGGAGGACGTCACCCCGACAACTCGACCTAACAGGGCTGTGATCATTCCATTGCCTGTGATCATCCGTCTCGTCTGTATGGAACGCGTTCTGGATCTGGACGAGGATCGGTCACTTCGGTTACGACACATTCCAGATCTGCTGTGCACATTGTAGCGTGAGAGATGCGAGAGCGAGAGTTTTCTGCTCCAAAAATGTTACTGACCGACATGTACGAAGAACGCACGGACTTTCTCTGCCAGCGTTCCACCTTGTGGCGTCAGCTGCACTTCCAATTCCCCGGCGAAGTGCTGCCTCTCAAACTCCTTGTTTTCGCCGACGTATGACGAGATCATCTTCCTGATTTGCCTCGACTGGAGGAGAATCCCGAGACCGAAGTCGTCCACGCCGCAGTTGTTGCTGACGCAAGTCAAGTCCTTCACGTCTGGCTTCTGCGCCAACGCGTTGATCAGGTGCTCCGGAATGCCGCAAAGCCCGAAGCCGCCGACGAGCAACGTGCTACCGGACGGGATGTCGTGGAGGGCTTCGGCGGCAGAGGCAAAGACTTTGCTTGTGGGCGCGGAGCTGTCGGAAGAGAAATATCGCGGTCGGCTTGAAGAGGACGACGCAGAGGGCGTTCGCCAGGAAGGCGGACCGGAGAGATATCGTGAGCAGGAGACTACAGGCGCCACTGCCGCCGCAGCTGGCGTAGCAAAGGCGGAGGCTTCCCCGGAAGCCGTCTTCCAGCAACGTGCTGTGGTGCTGCCGGCCGCGGAACGGCGACCTGCAACGACTGAAGGGAGGCGACGCAGCTTCATCTTCGTTTCTTTGCAAGTTAAAAACGACGAGGGCGGGAAAACGATGTTTTTGCGAGTTCTGCTACTGTCTTCATTTGTCCTCTAACAAACGACGGATGCAGCTGTCAGGTGGTGCGCGTGGTTTACTTCTTCTTATTATCACAAACAACAACGTCGCCTCAACTGTCTTCGGGTCACTCCTCACTCGTCGCGGAAGCAGAAACAAAGTAGTACAGAGCCTCGCGGCCACCTTCTGGTGGCACTTGGACGCGTGGTTCGTCCTCCTCCCCCGTGCCTTCTTTCTTCGGTCTTCATCTGTGCTAGTAGTTCCATTCCTTTTCCTGGACCATGGTGATGGTCCGCAGGGAATCACTTCAGAAAAAAATCTGCCGCATCGATCCGTATCGTTGTGATGAGAGCGCGTGCGCATGAAGCGCGTCCGTTCCTCGAAAAACAACGTAATCTGGTCGTCGAGAAAAGGTATAGGACCTATACCTTTTGGTTTTGTATACTATAGCATAGGTAAAGCTCGCGTCCAAGTGACTCACTTGCCGTGTCTCTCAAAGGCTCCGAAGCTACTTCAAAGCAATCGCCAGCAAATCAAGACGAGTCGCTGGGGTCTCTATCGTTTTCTGTCCTCGTAGTACATCAACTAGTACAACTAGACAACTACACTTTTCACAAGTTAGTATCATTTGCGATCGTTGTTACGCGACAGCCTTCTATGCCGTGACGCGCTGTTCTTGCGCGACAGCTTGCCGCGGCGCGAACCGGAGCAGGCGGGCAACAAATCGCACAAATCGTACTCGTCGTACTCCCAGTCGCTGCGATACTGCGCTTCTAGCCGCATTTCCTCTATCTCATCGAGCTCCCACCACGTGAAATACACAACGTACGGCTCGGCAGTAGCTGGATTGCGGTCGTTTCGCGGCCAGACTATTTGATAAAGAAGATGATGGTTTGGGTAATCACTGCTACTGCGGAAGAACCGGAAATAAAGCGTCGGGTTGAGGAAAATGACGCACGGGTCGAAAATTTCGTGTAAATTGGCGAATCCACGATCCTGCGCGTACATACTGAACGGGCTCAGCCAGCTTGGAAGCGAGTCCGTCCGCTGTAACTGCTCGCAGCCCGAGAACATTCCCCCCACTCGCCATACACTCGACAACTCGAAGGCCCAAGACTCCAAAGTGGTAACAGCGGCCGGCGTCAGCGACGTGCAGTACTCAAACATACCCCTCATGTCCTCACTGTTCTGGACATTCCACGAGCCGAGCGGCATATTGAAGGAGCAGCAACCCCAAAACATGCACTCGAAGTTGCGAACGCTCGAGACGTCCCATTCGGCGAGGCTGGAATTGAATTTGCGGCACCCCTGAAACATGCACGCCATGGAGCGCACTCCCGACACGTTCCAGCCGGAGATGTCCGCAGAGAAGTCCTGCCACCAGTCTGCAAACAAATATGACAGATCCTCCACGCCGGATACGTCCCACATTGATAGCGGGCCGTAGGTTTCCTCAACTGCCCTTCTGCCGGCTAGAACGCGCGGAACGTCGCCCCGCGTGATGAATAGGAGGCCCGCTTTATATCTAGGAGGAAGCCTACTACTTGATCCATCACTTATATATTCCCGGAGGGCAGGGGCAGGCCTAGGCCAACTGTCCACCAGTGCCTCTGGGTCGTGCTCGTGCTCCAACAACGTAATGTCTATGCAATCCGTGTTCACCCGTTCCAAGCCTCTCTCAGGGGAGAGTTCCCACGGCGCATTCATCCTGTCATAGAGGCGGAGGTCATAAAGTTGATAAAGCCCTAAACTATCAAACTTGATAGTAAGGACACACTGATCAAGATCAAGATCATCATCATCTTCATCATCACGAGCACCCGGGACACCAATCATTCCTTCTTCTTTCGTTTTCCAGGCGGTGCATTCCGCGGCTGCCCGTGCCGTGCGTAACGCGGCAAGTAGTTCCTTGCGCGATTCGAACCGCGCGAAGCCCCTTACAAAAAAATGAAGGGATATGACAATGCCGTCTTGGCCGGCGTCGCTGCTACCGCTCGCGGGGGCTGTCAACAGTTCCGCAAAGCGGTCACGCTTGAACTCTAGCGTATCTGGCACGAGCGGGATGAGCGCGGAGGACTCTGCAGAGATTAGCTCGCTCTCTGACTCTGACTGAACAGGACTTTCGAGTCGATGAGGCGCTGCATGTGCAGCCTGCACGCCGCTCGTCTGGTGGGCCGCTCCTCTGGTAGAGGTAGCGTGTTCCGTTTTGGCGTCCCACGAGATGACACGGCGAACCGCACTTCTTCTTGCCACACCTGCTTCCTCGACCAGCCGTCTCGCCCCTGTCTCAGACACCAGTATCTCGACTGCCTGCCATGGCACGTGCCGAAGGTTCTCTTCCTCCTTCCACCGACGCGCGACGGACCGCTTCAAGCCTTCGACTGTGACAGCGGAGTGCGCTGTGACTTGAGCGTGCGTCGTCCGCGGCTGCGGGTTTGGCGTTCCGTATCCGTTCCTTAGGAGAGGACGCCGCAGATATCTCCACTTCGATCAATTTCCCTGACACGACATTGCTGAGTGGCACCGTGAAGGTGCTGCGGCACACCTGCGCGCTGCCGAGACGTCCCGCGGTTTCCCCGTCCGCGGACGGCACCGTTGCCGCCAGCGGCAACAGTACCTTACTTTTTGCGCGCTGTATTCTCGGCGGGTAGACGAAGTACTCCGACATTCTTTGACTCGCTCTGTTCTGCCTTCGTAACAAAAAGAGCAGTAATAATTTTCTTCAAAAGCCGGCAACGTAGAAAAATCAAAAAAATTGGCTTCCTGCAGTAGAATGAGCATACCGGAATACGGCTTTGATCATAGTTATTCCGCTGGTTCGTTTGGTCAAAAAAAGGAGTCTTCTGAACTTCGACTGCGTGCTGTCCGTTTCCTAGTATGTTTAGTTTCTATTCGATCGCTGCGTATGTGTTCTAAAAAGTAACTGTAACAGGAACAAGGTAGCAAAATAAATAATAGATTAGCGTCGGCGAATCCGAATGCCGTCTTTTCATATTTCGTCCACCCTGGACCACTATCGATACCAAAACCCCGATTATGCGATTGATTGATTTGCGGGGATGCACAGTCGATTTTTGGAGGACGTCACCCCGACAACTCGACTTAACAGGGCTGTGATCATTCCATTGCCTGTGATCATCCGTCACGTCTGTATGGAACGCGTTCTGGATCTGGATGAGGATCGGTCACTTCGGTTACGACACATTCCAGATCTGCTGTGCACATTCATTGTAGCATGAGAGATGCGAGAGCGAGAGTTTTCTGCTCCAAAAATGTTACTGACCGACATGTACGATTACGAACGCACGGATTTTCTCTGCCAGCGTTCCTTGTGGTGTCAGCTGGACTTCCAATTCTCCGGCGAAATACTGCCTCTCAAACTCCTTGTTTTCGCCGACGTATGACGAGATCATCTTCCTGATTTGCCTCGACTGGAGGAGAATCCCGAGACCGAAGTCGTCCACGCCGCAGTTGTTGCTGACGCAAGTGAGGTCCTTCACGTCTGGCTTCTGCGCCAACGCGTTGATCAGGTGCTCCGGAATGCCGCAAAGCCCGAAGCCGCCGACGAGCAGCGTGCTGCCGGACGGGATGTCGTGGAGGGCATCGGCGGCAGAAGCAAAGACTTTGCTTGTGGGCGCGGCGCTGTCGGAAGAGAAATATCGCGGTCGGCTTGAGGACGACGACACAGAGGGCGTTCGGCGCCAGGAATGCGGACAGGAGAGAAATCGTGAGGAGACTAGAGGCACCACTTCCGCTGCAGCTGGCGTAGCAAAGGCGGAGGTTGCCCCGGGAGCCGTCTTCCAGCAACGTGCTGTGGTGCTGCCGGCCGCGGAGCGCCGACCTGCAACGACTGAAGGGAGGCGACGCAGCTTCATCTTCGTTATTTCCTTGCAGATTGAAAACGACGAGGGCGGAACAGCGATTTTTTTGCGAGCTCTGCTACAACTGTCTTCCTTTGTCCTCAAACAACAATGGATGCTGTCAGATCGATGATGCACGCGTCCGTTAGTCTTAGTATCACAAAAACAACGCCTCAACTTTCTTCGGGTCACTCCTCACTCGTCGCGGTAGAGGTAGTAGAAACAAACTAGTAAAGAGCCTCGCGGCGGCCACCTTCTGGCACTTGGACGCGTGGTTTTTCCTCCTCCCCCGTGCCTTCTTTCTTCGGTCTTCATCTGTACTTGTAGTTCCATTCATTTTCCTGGACCGTGGTGATGGTCCGCAGGGAATCACTTCAGAAAAAATCTGCCGTATCGATCCGTATCGTTGTAATGAGAGCGTGTGCGCATAAAGCGCGTCCGTGCGTTCCTCGAAAAACAACGTGATCTGGTCGGCGCGAAAATACATGTAAAGTTCGTGTCCAAATCATTCACTTGACCATCAAAGGCTCCGAAGCTACAGCTACTTCAAATCAATTATAGCCAGCAAATCAAGACGAGTCGCTGGGGTCGTTTTCTGTTCTCGTACAACTAGACTTCCATACATAAACTAACACTAACAAGAAAGTAGGTATCATTATTTGCGACCGTTACTACGTGACAGCCTTCTACGCCGCGCCGCGCTGTTGCGCGACAGCTTGCCGCGGCGCGAACCGGAGCAGGCGGGCAACAAATCGTACTCGTCGTAGCCCCAGTCGCTGCGATACTGCGCTTCTAGCCACATTTCCTCGATCTCGTCGAGCTCCCATGACGTGAAGTACACCACGTACGGTTCGGCAGTATCTGGATTCTGGTCGCCTCGCGGCCAGATTATTTGATGAGGAAGAAGATGGTGTCTGTGGGTGTAGCAGCTGTCTTCCCCGTAGTGGTACTTGAAATACAAGGTTGGTTCGCGGAAAATGAAGTACGGGTCGAGTATGTCCATGATGTGGTCCTCGCGTAGGTATAGTAGGTCATATTCGGTGAATGCATGATGAGCTTGATCTTGCGCGTACATACTGAACGGGGTCAGCCAACTTGGAAGCGAGTCCGTCCGCTGCAGCAAGTCGCAACCAGAGAACATTCCCCCCACTCGCCAAACACTCGACAACTCGAAAGCCCAAGATTCCAAAGTGGCAACAGAGGCCGGCGTCAGCGAACTGCACCATCGAAGCATACCCCTCATGTCCTCACTGTTCTGGACATTCCAAGAGCCGAGCGGCATATTGAAGGAGTCGCAACCCCAAAACATGCCCTCGAAGTTGCGAACGCTCGAGACGTCCCATTCGGCGAGGTTGGAGTTGAATTTGTAGCACTCCTGAAACATGCACGCCATGGAGCGCACTCGCGACACGTTCCAGCCGGAGATGTCCGCAGCGAATCCCGTCCACCAGCCTGCAAACAAGTAGGACAGATCCTCCACGCCGGATACGTCCCACATTGATAGCGGGCCGTAGATTTCCTCAACTGCCCTTCCGCCGGCTAAGACGCGCGGAACGTCGTCCCGCGTGATGAATATGTTGTCCGCGAAAAAATTGCTGTGCGGCCATCGCCGCCTGAGCTTCCTTGATCCATCAGCTATGTATTCCCGCAGACTACTGTCCTCCAGTGCCTCTGGGTCGTGTTCCAACAACGTAATGTCCATGCAATCCGTGTTCACCCGTTCCAAGCCTCTCTCAGGGGAGAGTTTCCACGGCGCTTTCATCCTGTCATGAAGGACCCCACCTTTCAGCTTGATACAAAGGGCATAATCTTCATCTTCATCATCTGATGGAGCAATCCACCAGATCCGGATCCCCCCCTCAATGTCAATCATCCGTCGTGCTAGCCTCGCTTGCAGCCCGGCGGTGCATTCCGCGGCTGCCCGTACCGTGCGTAACGCGGCCAGTAGTTCCTTCCGCGATTCAAACCGCGCGAAGCCCCTTACAAAAAAATGAAGGGTTATAATAACGCCGCCTTCGCCAGCGTCGCTGCTCCCGCTTGCGGGGGCTGTCAACAGTTTCACTAAGCGGTCAGGCCTGAACTCCAGCATGTCTGGCACGAGCGGGATGAGCGGGGAGGACTCTGCACCAGAGCTAAGCTCGCTCTCTGACTCTGACTGAGCGGGACTTTCGAGTCGATCAGACGCTGCATCTGCACTCTGCACGCCGCTCGTCTGGTGGGCCGCTCCTCCGGTACTAGAGGTAGCGCGGTCCGCGTTGGCGTCCCCCGAGACAACACGGCAAACCGCGCTTCTTGCCACACCTGCTTCCTCGACCAGCCGTCTCGCCCCTGTCTCAGACACCAGTATCTCGACTGCCTGCCATGGCACGTGCTGAAGGTTCTCTTCCTCCTTCCACCGACGCGCGACGGACCGCTTCAAGATCTCGACTGTGACAGCGGAGTGCGCTGTGACTTGAGCGTCGTCCGCGGCTGCGGGTTTGGCGTTCCGTATCCGTTCCTTAGGAGACGCCGCAGATATCTCCACTTCGATCAATTTCCCTGACACGACATTGCTGAGTGGCACCGTGAAGGTGCTGCGGTACACCTGCTTCTCGCTGCCAAGACGTCCCGCGGTTTCCTCGTCCACGGACGGCACCGTAGCCGCCAGCGGCAGCGGTGCCTTACTTTTTGCGCGCTGTATTCTCGGCCGGTACACGAAGTGCTCCGACATTCTGTGACTCGCTTTGTTCTCGTAAAAGAGTAGCAAATGCGTTTGATTTGATTTCACGCAATATATAAGCCCACAAGGTAGGAAGATTAAAAAGTTCAGGTTTTCTGCAGAATATCGGAGTACGGCTTTGAAAGTTTTTCTCGTGGGTTTCTGGGTCAAAAATAGAAGTCTTCTGAGATTCGACTGCGTGTCCGTTTTCTATGTATTCGATCGTTGTGTATCTGTCCTAACAGCAAGAGCAACAGGAGACTGGAGACACAGGCTAGCAAATAGATTAGCCTCGGCGAACTATAATTTATACGACCGTCCTCTCTTGCTCGTCTTTTTAAAAAAGATTATTGTCCACCCTGTCCCTGGTGGAACACTAACGATACCAAAACCCTGACATGCGATGGATTGATAGATTGATTGATTTGCGGGGATGCACGATTTATTTTTGGAGGACATAACGATCCCGACAACTCGACTTAACTATAGGGCTGTGATCATTCCATTGTGATCATCCGTACCGTCTGTACGGAACGTGTTCTGGATGAGGATCGGTCGCTTCGGTTACAGCACATTCTAGATCTGCCATGCACATGATTGTACTTGCAGGACCAGGATGCGAGAGTTCTCCTTCTCTAGAAGTACTCCAAAAATGTTTACTGACCGACATGTACGAACGCACGGAAGATCGCACGCCTCGCACGAGTGTTGGAGCCTGTCATACATCCAGTTATCAGCTCAGTAGTCGTTGTCGTAGTGAACTATTAATTAATGCATCTACTGAAGATCATGATCAAGATCAAAAATCCTCCGGAGTAGAAGGGTATCGTAGGCCAAAAGGATCGCGCATACGTCGAAGTGGCGTGTACAGAAGCAAGACGAGCATGTGGCACAGAGCTAAGGGAAGGCGAGAAGGCAGTACAAGACACGGGCACTGCAGTTGGACACTCTTCATGCTCGGCGAGCGCTCGTTTCATCGCGTTGTGCAAAGCTAACAGCAAAACTCTGGCCCCCAGCCTTTTGTGTAACAGTGCGGGGCTTCTTCCCGCTGACTTGTGGGTCCTACACCTACTCGCCACTGGTAATAAAAATTCGAAAGTTCGCAGAAAGGTCTTCAAATCGAGATTGCGTCGCGGTACTGCCACGTTCCTGCAGTGCCGTCCCCAAACCAAATCATTTAAATCGCGGGGGCTGCTCATGCTGTTAGCAGCACGCAGCGAGTACTGCCGCCGCGCCGATGCAAGACCCATCATCGCAAGCGTCGACGAGCTCCACTTCGGCTGTAATCCCTGCCTTCCTCAATCCTCCGTGCAGCGCGGCGCGCAATCTCTCCCGGTATCTTGGATACGATTTATAAACAGTGCCATCGATGGGAACAGTGATCTTCTCCTGGCCTTCCCTTTCGACCACTTTACGTACCATCGATAGGATCATCACCGCTGCCATCCGGGCCGACCGCTCCGCAACTGCGTTGCAAACGGCGAGCAAAACCGCCGCATCGGCGCCTTGTTCTTCATCAATGCGCTGGTGGTCCTTGGAGCTGCGTGCTGCGACAAGACGCTTCTCCTGTAACACTGCCAGCGAGCTGGGCTTGTCGACGACACGGGCCATCGTCGCGGTGTCGAAATCGTCAATCTGGGCCCAGGAGGTAGCGGCCCGCTGCCCGCCTGCCCCCGCCGTCCCGCGGATCATCTGGTCAAAAATTCAAAAAACACGACTCGATCTCGAACGCGTTCATGGCATCATAAGTACTCAATTTGATTCGGATAGAGATGCATGGCGTGGCTGTGCAGGTGAATACAGAGATCACTGAGACTAAGGAGGAGCTTCTTTTAGGCGAGTACCTGCCCGCGCGCCCCGCTCCGACCTGCGGCAAACGCGACGCCCTCTTTCTCCAGCCGGGCGCAGGTTCGCTGCACGATTTCGCCCAGATAGTGGCCGGCGATCATCTTCTCGATGTGCTGCACGCCGGGGTTTGACGAACTTCGGTCCAAGTCCTCGTCCATGGCGGTTCGCCGCAAGTCCTCACACGTGAAGTTGCCGCACTCACAGTTGATGCACATGAGCGGAACTGCATCTCCGCCAGACGAGGATAGCAAACCGCGTTCGCGAGCTACTGTCCTCGACGTTGTTGCAGTTCCACAGATAGAGGACAAAACTCGGACGAGAAATTTGTCGAAGCAGGATGTTGGAGGCTGGATGTCGGCCGGTATCGCAGCCTCTGTTTGAGTTGTCTCTAGTTGGGCTGCTTCGCGTGCCACAGAAGATCCTGCCCCTGATGATGAAGCTGGCGCGCCCGCGCTGTCGTCCTTCTTGCTCTCGTCGAAATCCAGCAGCCAATTGGCTGCTTCCACCGTCATGGACGAGCTCTCAAAGGGCTTTTCGCGCGTACTTGACCGCGTCGAAGATTGGGAGGAGGAAGTTGATGTTGAAATGCCCAGTTTCGAGATCGCGTCTCGTCTCTCCAGGTAGGCGCAGTTTGTGCCCGTCCCGATGATCACTCCGACCGACGTGGTTCCGCAGTCCACCAGGGTCTGCGACATGAGCGCCCCCGCCGTGTCGTTGATCAGCGCTTTCACGGTTACAGGCAGTTTCCGTTCATTCAGCTCGTCTTCCAGCAGGGCGCACACGTCGCTCCCCAGGCACCCGGTCGTCTCGAAGCCCTTCGCCCAATTCGTCAGGATTCCGCGGCCGAGCGCTTCCTGCCTGAGGGGGAAGGAGAAGGTGAACCCGAGCGGAAGCTGCCGGCCGGCGATGTTCGGGTCTTTCGCCCGCAGCTCGGCGAGGAAGGCTTTTATCTCGTCCGCGATGAGACCAAACAAGTCCTTGTGCGTGCCCTTCATCGCGAAATGCGGGATTTTGCACTTGCGGACACCGAGGACCTCGTAGCACTTCTTCCTGCTTTCGTCGCCAGCGCCAGTCGCGTTACTCGCTGCACCAGGCAGAGCACTACCCAGATCCAACCTGATGTACATGACCCGCAGGTTGGTTCCGCCCAAATCCACAGCCAGGCAATCCGTTTTCTCGTTTCCGGTCGGGAAGCGCTCAATGAAAGTAGGAAGCATCTTGAGCTGGGAAGTGCTTGTCCTATCCTCCAGCCCCTCCCGCATCCGTTGGAGCATGACGTCGCTGCAACGGACGACGGAGTCATCGTCGTGGAAGAACCACTCGCGGAGGAGAGCGGCCGCGTTGGGCGGAATGCCGGAAGAAGAATCTGCTGGCATTTTGCTGTTGGCGGCGTCTTTTGCAATGGTGCCAGGGAAGACAATGGGCGACATGATCCGATGTCGCACAGCTGGGCCGCCTGTCTTTTTTGCGATGGATCACAAGGCTCGACCTCGAGCGAGCGCTACAATTACACCGACACGCAGACGTAAGCCTGCATTTTCTGGAGTTGAACCTAACTGACCCCGCTCTTAAAAATTGCGATTAATTTCGACCGAGAAGAACAAGTCAAAGTAGAAATTGCAGCGCTGGTCGTGTTGATCGCAGAGGGGCATCCGAATCAGTTGGTGCCTCCGCAAACGGATTCTTTTAAGTCCCAGACAATCTTTCCCGTTCACAGCGGTCTCCTGCATCTCAATTTCAAGATCAAGGAGGAGTTTGCATATAAGCTAGGTCTTTAGTTCCAGTTCGTTTGAAGTTCGCAAAGAAAGCTCAGATTAGCAAAGGAAGTTCAAGTTCAGACTAGAAGCGGATTCCGATTTGTTAGACTTGGAGTTTCATACATCCGTACCGACGAGTTCAGTCGGGCGTGGCATTGTTTTAAGGTCATTGACGTTTTCTTCGTGGTTCTTGGTACAGCTTTAGAGTTTGACTGAAACATACGTTAGTTTCGTTGAGTTTTCTCACATCAGGCCTCATAGCTTTTTAACGAAGACGGAGCAGGCGCAAGCTTTGAATTTAGAAGAGTCATCGCTAAATTTTGCATTGAATTTGAATTTGAATATACGGTCGGTAGGCCGCAAGTTCAGACACGCTGATTTTTAAGAAAACACGACTGCTGGTCGACCGACTCCGACAAGTCGAGCTCTTTCAAAAATAAGACGACTACGATATTTGCATATGCATTGAATTAAGGGTTTATCTAACGCTATCTACGCCAGCGCCAAGTGGGACGTGGTCGTGAACGCTACTTCTTCTGCTGCAAATCGAAGTAGATCCGCTCCAGGTGAGCGACGAACTTTACGTAGTCCACTGGGACCGAGTTGGACGTCGCGCCGTACATGTACTCAAGCACTTTCTCCACCCGCTCCTGCGAGACACTCATGTCACCGTCGCCGCACGAGAAAGCCTCTGCAATCGTCCGTGCGTCGACGTCAATCGATCCACTCAGCGAGGACTTTTGAGCCTGCCGGAACCGCCGCATCACGATGTTCCTCCATGCCGATCGTGTCACCAAGCTCGCCAGCAACAACACGTCTTGTGTCACCTTCTTCGTCGCGCGGAGGGTGTCGACGGTCTTGAGCAAACGGGTGAGGAACGTCTCGGAAAATGAAGGGAGAGGAGTGGCGCGACTCATGTTCCCCTTGTGGATGACGTGCAGGAAACAGTCGAAAGTGATCGTAGTTGTCGGGGTGGAAGATGATGTTGCACCAGGGAGATGCTCGCCAACGTCTTGCACGAAGAAACAGAACAGCCGCGAAGCGTCGGCAGCACTCAATCGAAAGCCAAACCAGAAGAGCATGGTCTGTGTTGGAACGATTGCGGGCGGTCAGTCCAGTGTTCTAGTTCTACCTTGATGCTTCTGTTACTGTTTCACTCTACATCTAGATCTACTTCATCAAAAACTAAATAACCGAAGAACGAATCACCGACGTACCTGAAAGTCTTCGAAGCACATGACGTTGTCTTTCTCCTTGTCAAACTGGCGGAAAAGCTTTCGTGCGTCCTGCTGGTGCAGGTTCGTCAGCAATTTCGCCAGCACTGTCTGCAGGCTGGTTTCTGTTGACTGCGACGGCGCAAAGTAGCGATTCAGCGTATCATTTTCGCTCGTCGGTGCACAACAAGCATTCCCGTCTTCTTCACCAGCACCCGCTCCGTCGCCGTCCGCTGCATCGGAAGGCGAAGATTTCGCGGTGGATGTTGCGCCAGCGCGTTTCTGGTCGACGTAGGCCTTCGTAAATTCGCACATTCCAGTGACTCGAAACCGCAACCCATTCAGAACGAATTCCGCCCCGATTTCCGCGAGATCCCGTTCTGGTTTCAACTCCGGGTACAGTCCGCGCTTAACGAAGCTGCCGTAGCTGTCCACTTTTTCCAAGCCGTCTTTCACGTTTTTGTATCCGTGCTTCTGGCCGAAGTTCCGGTTGGTGATCGTGCTGGCGCCTCCAGCAGCAACAGAAGTAGACGCGGAAGGCACGATCACCCGCATCGTGTCATCGAAGAGGTGGTAAACGAGGACCAGGGAACGCGCCGGAGGGGCGTTCTCTTTCGTCCCCAGATCGGTGGAGAGACAAACGACATCGAAGTGGAGACACTTGTTCTCATAGTTCACGTTGTATGCGGTCGGCTTGGTGGCAATACGCGTGGAACCGTTGAGAAAGACCTCCGTATTGTATCCAGTAGTTGTGCGAGATGGGGGAGCGAACCCCGCTGCTGGTCGAGGAGAGGTCTTCGGGGCAGATACCTCCCGGTTGTTGGTTGTGAAGTTGATGACGATGTTGATCGTGATGATAAATCTCATCTGGTGCTCGATTCATTTTCGTTACGTCGATGGATCAGTAACTCTCTCAAGAAGAAAAAATAAAGTAAGATTTATTGACTGACACAATTGAGGTCGATTTTCTTATCTGTAGCGTAAGTGTTACCGCCGGTTCCGCTGGCGCGCCCCCGAGCAGCCCTTGCACCGTCTGGCTTCTCGCTTCCATCCGCTCGACGCGGCGGATGCTCGCCCCCCCGGTACTCCACATCGAGTTCGGTGCTCCGACAACCATCCCCGCAGGCGCAGCCGCGTCCTCCTCCTTCCGCAAGCACGTCCGACCCCGCTGACGGCGCGCAAACACGATGCCCCCCGGGTTCTGATCTCCCGCGAAAAACCGGTCGCCATTCTGGTTGCAACTGAACTTCTGCGCACGTGGTATGGTTGCAGCGAGGGTCTGGGGCGCCTTCGCGGTGGTGTTGCAGCCAGGCAGCTTGTTTTCGGCGTTCTGACAAGCGGCCTGAAGCCGCGCAGTGCGGTCCTGGAGCTCGACCATTTTCGCTCCTCGTTCTTGATCTTGTAGTTCGGAACGGGAACCTATCGTTCGTGTAAGTCTTCAATGACAATGAGAATGAGTGCTGGACCTGAAACAAATATCAATTTGTACGAGTGACGTCCGTGAGACTGGCAATGACAAAAGTGAGGCTCAGGCTGAGTCTGAGAGTCTAGCTACCGAAAATCACGACACAGCCTCGGCGACGAGTCAGTTGTTCTCATCCTCTTTTTCTTCAACCGATGCTAGGAGTCGATAAGCTGGAACGAACTCATGCTCTTGCTCATCTCAACATTGTTCAACAACACGACCACACAGGAGGAACCGTCGAAGCTTCGATCTTCCTGCACTCAAGCGACTTGGTGGTGCTCTCAAAGTCAAAAGCAAGTAACTCGAGCTCGTTCGATCAACCCGCAACATGTGAATGCCATTGCCAATAGAACGCGGCGAACGCAATCTGCATGAGGATTTCTGCTTGTCGCGTCGGTGTCAAGACCTTGATTGACCCAGAGGACAAGAAAAATAGAGCCGAGTCTTAATTAAAAGCACTTTTTTATGTCGTCCTCACTTACGCTCGCAAATGCAAAACTTCACGAATGTAGCGAGCTTCAAAGTAGACGCACTCCTGCGCCGCAAAATCCTCTCACAGTGGTGTCTGTGGTTCGTGGAAAGACAGTAACTTTGTCTTCACTACTAGCATATTTTTTACCTAAAGTACAATGTCAGTCTGTCTCAGTGTCAAGAGTTTTTGATTTTGTGTGGCCATTTTATTACTTTGAAACGCATGCGTTTGTGTCGATGTGTTTTCCAGAGCAAGCGGTGCCGCAAAAAAGAAGATACTTACGTTCAGCTTTGTTCTACCTCCAACAAGTTGAAGTTTATCGAATGAGATTCAGATTCAGATTCACAAAGAAATGGTACTATGGTCTGACGACTCTGAGCTTGCGCTGGGCCTGGGCCTGGCTAGCTTGATTGTAGACCACTAGCTATCGAATTCGAACTTACTATCGGTATCGCAATCGCTATCCAGGGAAATTAAAGCGAGAAACCGAAACGTTCTTGCAAGAGCGCTGATTTGTTGAGATCATTCACTGTCCTTCCGGCACTCCTGCGTATATCGTCTGTCCCGTGTAGCCTTCATTCGTTTCCGAAACTGCCTTCACAAACGCTGGAAACGTGATTTTCCCTTTCCGGTCGTCGGTCAAGTTCGTGCCCTCCTGCTCCCCGAAGCTGAGGAAGTACCGGTACATAAACCTGACGTCCTCGTCGGACAGGAAATAGCCGTAGTGAGCGAGCAGGTGCTCGAAGTCCTTTTCGCACAGCACGTGGTCTTTCTCACGGTCGAAGTAGCGGAACGTCTCGCGTGTAGTGGATTTTGCTTTCCGCAGTTTTCCAATCAGGCGGTGCAGCAGTGCCGCGAGCGCGGACGGGGTTTTGTCGGCGATCATGTTGTTCTTAGTGATCTGGGATGGCTTGGAGTTCGAGTTGGACCCGAGCAAAAACTGGTTCGGTACGCTGGTCGCGCCCGTGACTACTTCTTCCGCCTCTTCGAGTGCGTCGGCATCGGTCTTGAGAAGCTCCTGGTTCCTGGGCGCTGCGCCGGAGGAATTTTTACCATTTTGTTTTCCAGCGGAAGAAGAAGTTTCCGTGAACTTTTCCCCTCCGGTCGTTTTCGCGTCGAGACAGCTGTCCTGGCTAAAGCGCGTGGGAATTTTGTGCAGCAGATTGTCGATGTCGAGGTCGGGCAGCGTGACGCCAAGACGCGTTTCAAAAAACTTGCGTGTGAAGGGACAGGCGTCGTAAATGAAAAATCTTTGCGCGTTGATGATGATGGACTGCCCGACCTGAGACGTTTTTGATTTGTTTGCTGACTTTCCTCGGGACGGATGCGGTGAAATTCAAATTTCGATCTTCATCTCGGAGTAGTCTAGTTGGTTCACCTCGTCCACCACCACCTGGTCCTCCTCCCTCAAGAATTATTGTGTTAAATACGAGCGGCTGCTTAGTACCTGTAGCTCCTTGACTTCGATACAGTCCTCGTCTTCGAGTGGCTGCAGCAACCCGGCGTGCACCCTTCGGTCTTCCACCTTCTCGACGTGGCGCCGACACCGCCCCCGTCGAAACCAGAGCTGCGGCTCGCGACCCGAAAACCCTGACCGCTTCTCCGGCGAATTCACTTCGTGCACCGCAAGGGTATCATCCTCGAGAAAGTACTGGATCAGAAAGTAACGCCGCTCGTACATCGGGGTGGCCACGTCATTCACGAGAGCACTGAAGCGGCAGATCTTACCTGTGGTATTGGCCACCCACATGGAAAGTTGTTTACATCTTCAGGGCAACCGCAATCTTCAAAGTCGATGTAGTCGATGTCGATCGCCACTGTACTAGCTGGCACTAGTAATACCATGAAATCGGACTTTTACAACGAGTAGATGAACGTTAGCATCCGCATCCTCACCTTCGAGCTGTTCCTTCTGTGCGTGCTTTGCTCGTCGCCGCAGCTTTTCAAAACTCATCAGCTTTTCCTGCGGTACTTTCGGCGGATTGTCCGGCAGAGGTTTTGCTGATCTGTTCACTGGCGTTACCATGTCTGCATCGGTTGGACGCGGCTGCTTCGGCTGCCGCGCAG
>RXOD01004173.1:0-26899 GCA_005223375.1 Amoebophrya sp. AT5.2
GGCGTGTCGTGGGGCAGCGTCGGCGGCTTGCTGTCGGTCGGTGGGGCGGGGGCTCGTTTGCGGTTGAATTGGCTGCCAGCTAGCTTGCAACGCACGCGCGAAATGGCGAGACCATCGAACCTAAGCACTACAACGGTGGGCGCGCGACAGTGACTATAACCCCAATGCGGTTAGCGTACGACCGATTGACATAGCGAACGCCGTCGACGGCCTAAGCGTAAGCCTTAAGAGTAAGAAAGTCGAAAAACCATAACCAACTCTGCCCGCCTCTCCGTCTACAGGTCCCCGCAGAGCTCGCCCTGATCCCAGGTCGAAGCCACCTGCGGACGTAACAGCAGACGCCTTTGGCATGGGAAGATCTAACACGCTGGACCCTTTGGAGATCCCAGACGAAGACCAGGACCCTGAGGCGGGACTCGAGGTCGTCGAGATGAATCAGCACGCGGAACACAACAGCATCATCAACGAGCCGCAGATGCAGGAAGACGGTAACCTCCTCGGTGGGGCGCGGGGAGAGGAAATGCTGGAAGAGCTGATGATGAGAGCAGAGGGGGATGGCATCGGGGCCGCGCTACTGCATGCAGAAACCAGGCTCGAGGAGATGGCGACCGAGGTCGACGAAGCTCGAGGAGATGGCGATCGAGCTGTAGCTGATCCGGCTCCTGGGCACGAGCAAGATGAGGATGACAACCTCAACCACAACCAAGGCAACGCCCAGCTGCAGATCCCCGACGCCGGTGCGGCGGCGTCATCTGGATATGCTCCACCAAGAGCAGAAGGGAGACAAGATAATCTAGCGGGTGCGCTCGCGCGTTTCTTCCTATGAGATGAAAGCGTCTACTTCTTCTGCTTCGACGGGGACGCTCCGGCGCTGCTCCGCTTGCGGAGCTCAGACTCAACGTGCGCGACCTATCTTTCGCGGTTGCCTCGCCGTGGCAGCAGCCGCAGTTTTGTCGACTTCGAAGCAGATGATCGACACAAACGCACCAGGGAACCCTGCTGCGGAATAGGCAAACGCTGCGGCTCTCTGCCTAGCCAAAACGAAAACACATTCTGACCTGGATCTGGTAGCGACCAGCACGCGATGCTGTAGCAAGGTTCAACTCTTCCTCTAGCATAGTGCAGTGCCTATAACTTGTTTGCTTGTGGATGTAGGCATGCAGCAATGAATAGCAATACTGAGTAGCAAGCTGTCCTCGAATGGTATCGCAAGGGTGTCATGCGCATACCCGCGACAGATCGCCGCGCTCCGGAACTTGAGTATGAAAAGCATAACTGGAGCATCCGGAACTCCGTTTGCAAATATAAAAAATGGTTGACTGCTGCAGTCTTAATGATAATCGCCATCCATCGGCGCACTTCTATTGCCACACCCGCAGGGGACGCCCCGCTGGGCGAAGCGTTAGTGCACGTACCAAAGCACACAGCGCTAAGCAAGCGCAACCTACCGTACACGTAATTATTTCCTAGGTCGGAGGTTGTACTACTACTTCTTCGTCGATCGAGTGATGATGATGCGAAGCTGAACCTATCGAAAGAGAACGGAGACGTATGTACGAGAAGCAGTGCTCGTCTAAAACTGGCGCAATGGACATAGAGCAGACGGACGCGGAAGGCGGACCGTACTGGCCTTGGAGGGACTTGCGTTTCGTTGTGGCTGAACGTAAGCCCAACTCTTTGCTCTGCGGACGGTTCAACTTGTTGCCCACCTTCGGCGCACTTCCTGCCCCACCTTCCGATCACTTTCTACTTCACTTACTATTCACTTTCTACTTCACTTTCTGTCCACTTTTTACTTCACTTTTTGCCTACTTTTTGCATCACTTTTTGAAGCTAGACCCGCTTAGAATCCGCTCAAAAGGTGAAGCTCAGAGTGTTCAAATGTGGAACCAAAATGGCGACCCCTCCGGAACCACTTTCGGTGGCTTCAAGCAGAGTCATTCGGGGCCGCAGAAAGTGATGCCCAAACAGGGACCTGTCCAGGGCCATCTCTGGCCGCATTCTTTCGCCTCAGGCGGATCCAGTTCTGTTCTCGGGCGAGGCGGGTGGCAGTGGTAGTGCGCGGCTGGGCGCTGGCGCGGAAGGAGTTCGAAGTGCTGAAGCAGCAGAAGCTGCGAATCGTCCGAGTGCCCCTACTCTCCGATCGTGAGCCGCGACCGCATCGTCGTGGGCTGCTTAGTTCGCCACGCGGTTGGGGAAGCTGGTGCGGAGCAGCGGTCGCTACGCAGTTCCAAGGTCTTGATCCGTGGCTGCAATGGAGTCGGGAGCAGATCTTTGCGCGCGCCGAGACGCTCGCCGAGACAAGGAACTCAAGCTGCGCGCCCGGTACGGTAACGCTCTCGGAAACGCAAAGCAAAAGTCAGATGAACATCAGCAGAGCTACCTCGACTGGCGGACGAAGATGCAGGCAGCGCTAATCGATCAGGCGGGCGCGGCCGGTGGGCTTGAGTCTGCTCGTGAAGGCACCTGGTGCGCACCCGGCCCTTCAAAATCAAACATGGGGACGAGGGGGAGAACGAGAAGCAGAAGCAGAGTCTGCAGACGACTCGACTTTGACGAACCAGAAATAGCACAGGCGCCAACAACTACTACAGGTCGTACTGCTACTACAGGAAGACTTCCCCTGCCGCGGCAACGACTCGGGACGGCAAGCACAAAAGTTCCGCGCATCGGTTCTTGCGAGCGGCCGCCGGGACGGTCGCTTTTGAAGTCTTGCTCCCAGAGGGCGGCTGCGGATCAGTATCACCCGCAGCGACGTGGAAAACCGAAAGTACACAACAAGGAGCGCGCGTTGACTGGCGGGGAGCCGGTATGCGAGTGGAGGTTCACTGGATTGGAAGCCCTTATGGATAATCCTCCTACGGCCTACCGAGAGTATCGGCGAAAGAAATGGGAGGCAGATCAGCAAAAGACGAAGAGCGCGCTGCTGCCGTCATCCTCATCCGCGGCGGTTGATACCGGTGCGAACATAGTCGCACGAAGTGCGCGTTCGCAAGTTTCTGAGAAGCAACAGGCACGGGAACACGAGCAGGAGGAGGCTGCGGATACGCGCTTTGGTGCCGGACTTCCAATGCAGGGGGACCCCGAGCGCGAGCGGCGTCATTCTCATTTGGCTGGTTGCAAGCCATCTTCACCTCTCCGCGCAGAAGCAGATCTGAGAAGTGCAGCCAGGACGAGCGCGCTTACGGGACTGGAGGGCCACAATAAAACGCGCGGGCGCGGGACGGCAGCCATTCACATCGCCGTCATGCCTAAAACCAAAAGCGCAGCGTTGCATCCGGGTGGAAACGGCGTCCGCGAGAAGCGACAGCACGCACAGGCGGCGACGGAAGCTGGGACAACAGGGATGGACGACGACCACGTGCCGCCGGAGTTCTCAGAAGAACGCTCCGCTTACACCTCTTCGTTTGTTGTTCCGACCGCAGATGAGGTCGCTACCTTCCAGATCAAAACTCGTGCTGAACCTGTTTTACCGGCGGACCGCGACTCCTTTTTCTGCGCGCCGGAAGATAAAGCTCAAGCTCACGGCGGCACAGGCACACTCGTTGCAGCATTCAGCGCTCGCGCCGACGCCGAAGAAAGTCGTTGTGTCCGCGAATCGGCGCAACCGCAAGCCTCCAGCACGACTGGCGAATCAGGTGGGCAGCCCGGTGACGTTTCTGGTATCGGCCGGACCGTGATCGAGAGGAGCAAAGAATCACACATGTCCGGCGGATGCAGTGGGGCAAACGCAAATTCTGCCGGCGCCGGGGTAACGGCGGCTTCTCCACGTCCGCACGCGAAGAGACGCCGAACAGGAACAGCTGAGCAGTCTAGTAGTTGTGCCGGGGAGCCCGCGCTCGCTGCCGCATCCGCGGCTGCTGGTGAGCCGCGCCCACCAGGTGAAGCACAGCTAGAGCTTCAACCTCAACAGCGGCACCGGTGCAAGCGTATGAAAATAGCAGCTACGCATCCGTATTCGCAGCTGCTTCTGCATCGTGTTCCGTCTCCATCAAAAGCACGTCGAGGCGCAGCGGCGTGTGGGAATCGCAGGCCCGCAGTGCCAGTAGCTGAGTCGAACAGGAACGGCAATGCTACGAATGCAAGCAGCGACACCGCAGCCCACGCACCAGGGGGGACGGCGGCGCCGCGTTTCGCACAACAAGGAAAGAGGCCGAAGTCCTCGCAGCAAGCAGTATTACAAAATAAATTTCCACCTTCCGCCCCCAACGAAGTGGCGAGTACAAGAACAAATACAAATGGAAAAGCGACGCCTGCAGCCCCTGACAGTGCGCAAAAGGCAGTCGCACAGAAGCAACAACACCAACAGCAGAGGCAAGATTGCGATTGGATTTGGAAGCCGCCGCCACGTCGGTCAACGTCTGCGGACGGGCGGACTTCTTGTGCTCACGGAGCAACCGGCCACCGGAGTGCGGATGAAAAGCAGCATCACGCTTCTGACGATTTTTTTGGCCGGCAGCAACCTGGGACACAAGCCCAAGCGCAAGCTGCTTCTTCTAATCGTGACGCCGAAGAATTCGCCCGACCGTTACCCTTGCGATGCGGGGTGAACGTCAAGAACGACGCTGCGATCGCTGAGTGCGCGCAACAGGTGTTCGTGTTTATTTTTTGGCTTCATAATTTCTAGATCGAGCTCGACGCCGCGAGCCCCGACGCTCCTAGACGGTAAG
The DNA here is from genome assembly GCA_005223375.1 of Amoebophrya sp. AT5.2. Classification (NCBI taxonomy): domain Eukaryota; class Dinophyceae; order Syndiniales; family Amoebophryaceae; genus Amoebophrya; species Amoebophrya sp. AT5.2. Next base: position 4,671 of record RXOD01004173.1, read on the forward strand.
CTAAGTCTAGGCACCGTAGCCGTAGCTAGGGCCAGGGCTAGCGATTCATCCTAATATATTGTGGTCATAGTAGGTTAAATAAGCTCCAAGTCGAAGTGCGTGCTAGCATTGCCCCGGCATCCCGGTGTGGGTAGAGCAAATAACTTACCAGAGGGCCGCGTGCCGCCCTGTGTGAGCTCACACACGGTAGTATCGTGTGGACAATCATTCGAATATCGAAAGACTATATGCGGCAGGTCTTTCTGACCGTCGTTCTCGTTGGAGGAGAACGGTGTCGCCTATCCATACTAATACTAAAAAGCGCACCCATCAGCGTCATTCGCACTTCTAACCATAGGGGTCGGCGCGGTCCGAATCTGTGCGAGTAGGAGTACCTGCAGGCGCCGCACGCGCACGGAATGAAGCAACATCAGAGCCGGAAGCACTTCTGTTTTCATCGCTACAGCCCGGTCCGGAGGGTACCCTGAGGATCCGAGGCCACCCTCTTGCCGCAGGTTTTGGGACACCCGAAGTCGAAAGCCGCCACCAGCAGCACGAGTCGGCGACAGGGCTTGCAGGCAGTTGGAAAGTACGCGCGCAACCGCAGCCAGCTCTGCAGCACGAAGATGCCGGACGCGGTGTGAACAAAGAGCCCCAGCGTCATTCAGTTGCAGCTACGCGCGCACCTGCCGCCGCCGCGAGTATTTCTTGCGTAGCGAGTACTAGCGCCAGAGCAGGCCCAAGCTCAGCTTCTGCTTCAAGATCGCATCCTCGGTGGAACGAAGACCACGCTTTCGCCGCTGAAGGAGTGAGCCTAGAGGTGGACAAGGACGACGGAGATGACTTTGACTGCTTCCACGAAAGTGCAGAGCCCGGCCATCAAAAGGAAGGGAAGGTTGCTGCGGCTGCTGACGCTGTACCGGCTGACTCGTCTAGTAGTAGTACCCGCGCCGGCACGACGAGGCTGGGGTCACTCTTGTGCGAAGACGCAGCGTCTACGATGGAGGAGCAGGAAGAAGCGCAGGCGTGTGAGGGGTCAGAGCCAGAGACGGGGGCGACAAGAACAAAATCAATGGGCGAAGCGGTACTCGATGTATTGCATATCGAAGGAGCTGGGGATTGTGTCTCGTTTTTCATTCTTTACGAAGGACCTACCACTACCAAATCCAGTCAGGAACCAATAAGGCTATACGAGATCGACACTCACAATGCCGTGCTTCTTAGCGCGCCGGCCCCAAACGATAGAAAGTAAAAACATTCTACGTAGTACTACCGTGTGTGAGCTCACACACGATGGGATGCATGGTCGTTCTTTATCTCCACCGCCAAATAGTGCCACAAACACCGTTTCTTCAGGTATGCAACAAGGACAGCGACAAAGTCGCAACCGATCCGGATTTCCCGATCATTCCGCCGTGGAACTTTCCGGGCATTCGTCTAAAGGAAGTGAACACAGCGACCGCTGCCGAAGCCCAACGGAGTCGCATATGGAAAGCGGTCGGAGTGCTGGAGTCACCGCCTGAAGTTCCGGGCGACCCTGTTAAAAGGGCGAAGGTGTTGACTCAGTACACCTGGGATCTGAAGCAGTGCCACAGTGTACTGAGGGAGTTCCTCAAGGCGCACAAAATAACGGGAGAAAGGGATAAAGCTTTGCAGAAACGGGTGGAGGAGGTGACGAGAATGGCGAATCGCGCACGGATGACAGTGGTCAGAAGTGGCGCTGCGACATCTGCTGAGGTGGCGGCGTTACAAGTCAAATTCTAGGGGGGTTCGACGCATCCGCATGCGCAGCTGGGGTGCCAGGATGCTGCTGGTGTATCGTCCCCCAGACAAAAGCAAAGAGGCTGGCGCCTTATTCCGCGCTCATCTCAAAGCCAGATGAGCCAGAACGCGAAACGTAAATCAAAACGTCCGCTATGACAATGATGTAGTTGTAGCTGTAGCGCGAAAAGTAATTGAATCGGCAATAGAATAGCTGACTGATCTTCATCATCTCATACCATGTATCGAAAGCGCGCGAGGCTATGTGTAAAATATTTGCTGCGAAAACTAGTGAATGTCCATCGCACATACTATAATTATAGGTAGCGAACAACCCACGACATTCAGTCGTGTGTGAGCTCACACACGATAGTACTACGCGTAGAGTGTTGGAGTGAGACGCTGGCGCAAATTGTAACTGCTTTGCTGCATCTGCAGCACCATATACGCAAAATGAATAGAGCATCTCGCCCTCGCGAAGGGCAACGCAGTATCAGTATCTACTGACGCTTGTATCGGCTCGCCAGAGATCTCCGCGGGTCGCAGGTGGGCGACGACTGCGGGATCTCGCACAGGTATTTGCATGAAGTCCTACCCTCGAAATTCAATTTTTGTTGATTATGAGCACACGCAGATCCAGATGCACAAGAACGCTCGTGATGGATGGACATGAAGAGGAAAAGCTGAGTCATATTCAACGGCCCCAGGATCTATATTCGAAGGCTTCCGAGTCTGATGGTCGCTTGCTTGCATGCGATGAGTGACAATGACCAGCGGAAGGGCTGACAGCCTCCTTTCCGTTTCCGCGTGATTCTGCGGCGATCCTGTCGTGGAAAAGCAGCGTGGCTGATTCATCTGGGCGGGCGCTGTCTGATACAATCGAGCAGATGGAGCGGTGCTGTTCGGGTCCCATAGAGTGAGAGCTGATTATGACAAGCAGAAACCCGGAATCGACTTCCAACGAACGCGAGAGATGAAAACTTAATCATCGACTCATGTCGCGAAGAGGCGACAGTGACTGTGCTTTTCCATGCTCCAGCGCGCCTCTCTTTCTTGATGCTTTTACTTGTTCTTTCAGTTCGGCAGGCAGTGCGTAGCAGTCTCTCTTCGGGTGCGTAGTGCTCGTTCCCTCACTACTCATGCGCTCACGCTCCGGGTACCGAGCATGACGGTAAAGCTATTGGCGTCGCCGTCGCGCCAAGCCACCTGATTTGTAACCAACGCTCTCGCAAAGTCCTCCCCCTTGATCACTCTTGCTGGCACAAGCGAAAAGGGTCCTGCTACCCCAATCTCAATCAATCAGCCAAGCTGTGGCAGCATAGTCTTATGCTGCATATGAATAGTTAGAGTTTCGGAGTTTCATTTTCTTTTTACAGCACACAATGAGTGATCCCAGCGATGGGCTCGTCGATGAGGACGGAGCCGCGCTCCAGCAAACTGGGCGACTCGGAAACTGCTTGACGGGGTGGTCGAATGGGGGCGCGGTAAACGTCGAAGAGAATGCCGACAAGCAGGGCAGCAGCACTGGGGTGCTCGAGCAGGCGGAAATCAATTTTTTGAACAACCAACTCCGGCCCCACCTCACCCTGGACATAAAGCCGGATGACCAGGGCGCGCTCTGGAAGATCTGTAAGGATTTGAGCAGAAAAATCCCAGCCATCCTCGCAGCGATAGGGAACGACCCCGACCTCCGGGAGTACGTGTCACTGATCGCCCGGCTGCCAGCGGGTAAGAAAAAACCTAAATCTAAAGCAACGCCACGCCGTGTGTTTTCTGCGTGGGTGGCCCGTTTTATTTTCAGCTTCATTAGCATTATCATTGGACTTCCACTTCGATGGCGCACCCGTGCTGCCTCCAGCCAAGCCGGCTCATACGTGCGAGGCAGCGGAAATGGAGAGGCGCACTCACACTCAGATAGCGGAGCCAAGTTCAAAACTTTGGTGGGAAAAACTATGTCTTAGTAAGTCTAAGATACTTCTTTCTGCCCATCGGCTATCGCAATGCAGTTCCTTCCTTCAGTGAATGCCGTGACGAAAATTCACGCACAGGTTGCCCCGTGAAGAAACTCCTCACCGAGAAACGCCACTTCATGACGACGATGAGGATTCTCAGGGAAGAACACTTACCCCTTACCAACGACCAGTGGTGCGCATGGGGGTACGGCATCGCTGCTTTCTTTGTGTTGGGTAGTTCCTCAGAGTACTGGCATTGCGCTCCAGCGCCGTAGTGACTTTCTTTTCTTAGATCTTTGCTACAGTACTTGACTTGAAGTTGTTGCCTCATCGCGTAGCTGAATTTGGGTGCTGCGCGCACTTCGCCCCACCCCATCGTCGCGGTCTCCATTGAAGTGGAGGCCACAGCGATGGGGTGGGACGAAGTGCGCAAGCAGAAGCAGGCCCAGCAGGGGGAAATGCGCCGACGTGTTGTACGACGCCACGCGTCGACGCTGACCGACGTAGTGAAATTTGTGAAACAACCATCGCACTTGTCAGGGAATGGATGGAAAAGAACCAGCAGCCGAAAAAAAACAAGGGTCTCCTGGGCCAATCCGAGGACGGCTTTCGCAACCTGAAGGAAGCGCACAAACTCATCCTGGCCGACCGCAAGGTGAACGATAGTGCGGACGCCCGGCGCGTCGCCGACCCGTCCCAGATGAAAGCGTTGGCTCCCTCGGTCGGCGCCATCATAAAGAACGACGCCGACATTCAGCAGTGCATCAAGACGCATTTCTATTTACTCTTAATCTCATAGTGCTTACATTTTCCAGTACTTACTTTTCCTAGTGCTTACTTTTCCTAGTACTTCTACTGATTAAATTCGAATGAAAGCATGTTGATACTTCGAAAGGACGGCGCGTCTTCGTCTCGGTCACAGCAGCAATGATAGTGAAAACCATCAGCAGCAGCATAGTCGATCTGCGCGGTGGCAGATGGGCTGCGGCTTTCGACGCTAAGACACTTACAAATAATCTGCAGCGTGCAGAACGACTTGGAGCTGTTCAACGTGTTGCGATTTACCGTGAGCGTCGAAGTTCGCATGAAGCTCAAGCCCGCGAAGCCGGCCAAGAAATCCGGGAGTGCCAACAAGAACAGCAACAGCACCCGCAAGTGTGGGGGGAAGAGAGGGGGGCTATCCGCTGAAAAGCTACGGGAGCCCAAGGGCCGGATGGATGCTTTGAACGAGCTGGACGTCAAGGTGCGACTGCCGCAGAACGTGGAGGAGCCGGGTTCAGAACCAGAAGGTGAAGGAGAACAAGATCAAGAAGAAAAGAAGGAACGCAAGGTGGACGTCGGAGTGGAGCAAGTGGTCGATGGGGCATTGTTGAAGGCGCAGCAGAACAACTTCAACGCGGCGAAGATAACCAAGAAGTCGAAACTGAAGACAATTTTTCTGGGCAACTACTTGCTGGAGCAGTTCAAGAAGCTGAAGAAGGACCCCACCCGGGCGGAAGACATGGAAGAGCTGGTCGAGAGTACCAATGAGTTTGTTTGTGGATATGACTTTCTTGTATTCCATTTCCAGCATTGCGTCGCACCTCGTTCTTTGCGAAGTCGAGTCATTGACGATTCTCGAAGCTGCAACGCGATACGCCTACGCGAGGCGGGCTGTAGTTGTAGGATTTGTATCAGCGCGTGCGCGAGCAGCTTGCGCTTATTCAATATCAATGAATTGATACTTCTATACTGTCTCCGATTCCGCTTTCAAATTCATACTAATTGTTTCCGCATTTATCACGTTCGCCTTCGCGCAGAGAACAACTCGACGCTGCCGGAGCCGCGGAAAGTAATCCTGCGCTCCATGCTGCCGAAGGCCAAAAGGATGCACAAGGCCCTGCTGTGCAACGCAGCGGACAGGGGTCTGGGCTGCGCGTGGAGAATCGCGTACGCTGCTAGTAGGGACGGCGTCGCGATCCCGGACGCAGTCAATCAGAAATGGCCTTACCTCTACATCGTCCCAGTCGAGGAGACCCAGAGCCAGACCGCGGACCGCCGGTCCAGCTTCGGCGTGGCGCCCCAGCTCAGATGCTGGCAGCACCGACGAACGAGCTACAACATTTTCCTGACGACCGGAAAGAAGGCCACGAACTCGCCCACGGTCAAGGACGACCCCCAGGCAACTCCTCCGGGGCGAGCACTGGTGCTAGTTAGCATGAAGAAGCATCAAAGTCAATCTATCTTCTTCGTCTTTTAATAGATCAATATAAGTCGTGGGTTCTATGCTTACGATTGGGCTGTGCAGTTTTGTCCTGGCTCACGATGGGCCAAGCATGGGTTCTACAACTACGGCGAGGCTGGCAGTAGCAGATCGGAAGCGCTGGCGCTGCCCCTCAGAATTTAATCAAGGCGTTGAGATATCAGACATTGCTCTTCTGCTCAGTGGAGACGGGCCTACACCTGGTTTGTCTTCGGGAAGATAGCACTAGCATCTCGCAGCATGATGTAGAACTACTAGGTCAAGGACCGCCCTGCCCCCGCCAGTCCTGGCCCCACCTTGAATCAAATGAAGACTGGCAAAGTCTTTTGATCGTGAATCGCACCTGGTGGGGGCTCTGGCTCGCTCATGGTGGAAGCTCTCTGCGTAGCAAAATGCCTCGCCAGTTGAGAGCCCTTGAGGGGCAGACCCGCGCCTGCTGTAGCCCTAACCGTATTGATATTATAGGTATACCGGTAGCGGAAGTTCATCTTGATGCAAAATCTAAATCATCAGCGCGTCCCTGTCCATACTTTCACTTTCCACAATCAAAGGCAGCGACGGACGGGCAGAAGGCATGGGCGTCCCCGCAACCCTCCGCCGGCGAGGCCGCGGCGCCGGGTGTCAAGAACGACGCGAAGCAGGACAGCTCGAGCGACAAGGGCGTCTCCACGACCGGCGGAGGAAGCACTTCCTGTTCCAACTCCAATTTGAATTCCTCCGCGGAGAACTCCCCGAAGGACGGGACCGACGCCAAGGGTGCGGAGCCGGAGGTGAAGGGCGTGCTGCAGAAGGACGTACACGGACATGATCAGGAAAAGGAATCCGGCGGTGCTGCGGCGGTGGAAGAAGGGCGGTTTGATCTCTCCGAACACAAGGTTTGGGAAAACATCAATGGGATGCAGTTGGAGGACGTCTCGGGCCAGCAGCCGCGGCGCCGGTGTCATGCGAGCTCGTTCAAGTTTTCGAGCAAAGCGTCTTCGATGGATGGGCGTGTCGACGACGAAAAGATTATGCGTGAGGCCGCGCAAGATCGTGCTGGTACTTATTTGATCTTATTTCGAGGTGGTAGCTGCTGCCTTGTCTTGAATCGAGACTACTCTCATCTGCCTTGAGTTTCACGACCCAGCTCGAGTCCCTAGCTGTTGTGCAAGTTTGAGGGTCACAAATTCAAATATCAATTGACAGCTGCTGCGGATGGGAATATGCTCAGCTCTGTGCGAGCAGACAAGAAGAAGACCTCGGATGGCCACGACGACAACTTGGAAATGCACCACAAGAACAACGTTGGCGTGCGTCTTGCGGCGGAAAACGCGAAGCACAAGCAGGCCATGGAAGCCGCCAAGAAGGAGGCCATCAAGATGTCTCCGCTGACCGCGCTTTTGTTCGAGGACATTGAGACGAAGGAGATCATGAACAGGGCGGTGAGCACCGGTATCTTCTGCTTTGGTATCCTACCCAGATGAGTCAGAATATCACCATAGTACAATCACTGCACGCAAAGTTGTAGCCTGGCTCCTGTGGTGCGCCAGTAGTTATAGTTTGATTTTTCTGTTGCGTGGCATGATGTGACAAAGAAAGCGGTTTGTTTTACGAGTGCGGTCTAGGTCTCGACTAGGGCACTGGCGTTGAACCCAGATCAATCGCTGGCGGTCCCGCCCCCGATCTCGACCTGCGCTTCATCCTCGAGAACGAGAAGCAGTGCTCGCGTCGTTCATGGCAACGGTTTAGATTTTGACGCAGCCGCTTACTCGATTCTGGTGGGTGTGTCGTCAGATCGCGACTTGAGCACGCAGTTGCGTGCTAGTAGGTGTAGGCGGAGCTGTCGTCAGTTTTCCATGGCGCCAGCGCGCCGCCGCGGGCGTTGATTGCCAGCGAGCCGCCGCGCAAGGCCGCCTATGCGAGTTGCTACTTTCGACGTGCAGTAATTGTTTCTGCGTCTTCCGCTTTGAGGTTGCGACCCCAACACGGGCATCCCGTTGCTGGTCTTCCCCTTTGGCTTTTGCATGGAGAAGCTGAGCGCGGAGTACTTGACACGAAGCCTGATTTGTCACGCCGTGGAGGATTCCGCGAACGAAACGTCGTTCGAACCGACGGACGTGCGGCTCCAGGTCCTCATGGAGAACAGTGACCAGTTCCTCCACGTCCTCCAGCGGGTAAGCCGCGGCGAAAGCGTAAAGGCGCTCTTGGAAACAGAAAGGAACACGGGCACCCTCAACATAGAAGAAGACGCGCGAACGAGGATCAAGAAGGCCTACAAGGAGCACGACGCCAAACACGAAGTAGCGACTACTTTTCTAGTTTTTTCCACTCGGCTGCTGCTCTCATCGTGAGCGCCGCAGCAACTATCCTTTGTGAAAGTAGGGCTAGGCTCGTGGTCTTTGTGCGGGCAAACTTTAGGGGACGCGCCCTTTCTCTGACCTCTCTCAGGAAAAGCTGAAAGACGGCAAAGACTGGCACGAGGACCTGAAGGCGCTGCACACTTTCGCGGGCTTCGCGAAGGTCTACAAGAAGTACGTGGCGCCGGTGATCAAGTTGTTCGAGAGCTTACCGGCGCCGCTTGACGTCTCGGTCCTGAAGCTGGTCGTGTGCTCGCTACGGCTTTACCGCCGTGAGTTTCAAGCCGAAGTGGGCTCCGCAATCGAAACGATCGACAACACCCTCTCAGGGTACTCCGAGGACTGGCTGAGGCCCTTCCTCGCGATCACGGAACACTACGCGCAGGTGAAGAAGAAGATCAACAACGGCGACATCATCGTGACAAACAAGGAAAGCCCGGGAAAATCAGCGGCAATAATTATACTTTATGGAACATCTTTTTTTATATCAGTCTATCTCTAATTTATTTATTTTTGATTCTACAACACTAATTGTAATTCATTTGCTTTCTTGGATTTGGCCACTTGTGATCATCAGGCAGAGCATATCTTAGCAGGGCACCAGAACCAGAAGTGCACTGTCTTGATCGCGTGCTGTGCAGTATTCAGTGCCAGTTTTACGCCCCACATCGAAAACAGGCGCGCCTCTTCCCGAAGAACCACTACGACATGCTGGACACCTTGGGAAAGATCGGCAAGCCGAAGCTGCTGGAGCAAAAATGTGAGATAATCATTCCGGTGCCGCCGATCAAGCCAGGAGAAGACGCCGTGAAGCACAGCCTGAAGGAGGTAACGACCCTCTACAATAAGGTATTCATCGCTGTGGGTGTAGAGGTAGAGCCGCGCGGTCAGGCTTAGGCAACATCTGCCAATGTCTGGCAGAAGTTTCAGCATGGAAGACTAGAGAAAAACTGTGCGACTTCCTCGCTTATGAAGTGGCTTAGATTTACTTGGGTAAGTGGTCACCGCCTCGTGCGCCAGCTCCTCACTTGTTGTTCTTGAGGACTCGATCCTCGCAGGCCGACAAGGAGCGATCCTCTACAATCTACAGTAGTCTAAGTCAGAGTCTAATTGTAAATGCAGGCGACCAAGGTGGTGTCGCGTCCGCCGCTCTCGCTGATGATCGAGGCTGCCATCCTGCTGGGCAACGCGCAGAAATGTTTAATCGACAATCTGAAGTCCTGCACGTCCGTGGAAACGTTCAGTCTTCCACCGCAGTGGACCACGATGACCAACAACATGAACCTCTTGATCAGCCGGAACCCGCAGACGTCGAAGCCCGTGCAAATCCTTCTGAACGAGGTACTTGTCTATTGTAGCAATTTCTACAATTTGATTTCCGTTCTTGGTTTTGGTTTTGGGCCGTGGCTCGCTCGCCTCCGCAACAGCCTACCCCTGATTTCTTGAGCACGCGACCGCTACGGAGGCTCAGCGTAGAGCTTAAGCTAAAGCAGTTTCAATGGCCATAGCCGTAGACCTTCTTATGATTTCTATTACCCAGCTCGCGCTCTGCTTCGTCGCAGCACGTAGTTCGTAGTGCTTCTTCGCTCATTTCGTGGCAGTAATTGCAGTGGGCGTGATCGTCTGTTACGCGCTGGGATCAGATCGCGAAATGCAATCCTCCCGATAGGCGAAGGCAACGGCGAAAGCGGTATTCGAGCTCGTCGTTACGAAGGAGGACGAAGAGAAGACTCATCGCCTGATCGACGAGGCCGTGACCGCGAACGACCGCGCCGCGGTGGTGGACAACAACTTCATGAGCAACATCATGCGGCTCCACGCGGGATACAAGCAAACACTGATGTCGTACGCGGGTGGTACCGCAGGAGGGCGGGGAATGGAAGACGTCGTGTCCGACCCAGAAGACGAATCCGAGGAAGAAGAGATGACGGACGACGACTCCGACTTCGACGAGGACCTCGACATCCACGCGCCAAAGCGCGTCCGCACGGACTACTGAAGGCTTTTCCTAAGACAAAGGCGAGGCAGATGAACATTCTTCGACGGAAGAAACGGTAGTGACTATTGGTTCTGGTTTGCTCATGCATTTCCATTAGCTCTATTAGTTTTTCTTTTCGTTTGAAAATGTAGCGTAAGGCTGCTGGACGTTGTTCGGCGCCTGTGGAGGACGAAGATATGACGATGACGGCTTTTGCTTCTAGCTCTACTGTCTCGCGGCGAATATTCATCAGGAAGCAAATCTTCCGCCAACTATTGCTTTTGTTACAAGCGTGCTAGGATTACACTGCCAGTGGTCGTTGCAGTCCTATTCTTTCAGAACTGGGCGTCTGTTTGCCGTGCTTATGTTTCTAGGTGGAAGCTCTGAATATCGCCGGCGTTGCTGTAGACATCCAGACCGAATCTACATCTAGGCCAGATTGGTCTGCCGCTCCCGGCTGACTAGGTGGAAGCGCGCCACGCTCGAGCGTGGGCATCGGACTCACTCTGTGGCGCTTAACGCAGCTCTGGGCAATAAATTTTTCTTAGTCGCTGTTCTTCTGTACCAGTACCCAGTCGTATCTGTTAAATTTTGCGGCTCCCTACTGCTACCACTGTGGATATTCCTTTCTCGTATCGGCTACATCGACCTGTCTACAGGGGATCGGCGGCGCAATACTCTCTGTCACTCCACTTCTTTCATTCGATTGCTTGAGCCGTCACGTGATAGCGAATCGCAGCAATGCTTGTTTGCACCTGGTACTACTCGTACTTCGCTCTCTTATCAGAACGCTCAAGAGTATATTTACGCTGGCAATCCTTCCACGATCTACGCACCCAGGAAAGCACAGAATCAAATGACTTATATAGATGCGATAACTGCCCGTACGTGTCATCGATCGTAGGAACCGATGTCACCCAACAGCAATAGGCAGATGAGAACGAAAAAGCTCTTTCTTGTTTCAAGCAATGAATTGCACTTCGGCGCTGGCCATGGCTTGCAGCGCGTTGCAGGTCGGCACGTGATGATCTACGACTTCATGAACGATGAAAAGTAACGAACTTTTGTGCATTTTTAGCTTGTTGTGGTGGATTTGGATATGGCTGTGAGGATGATATGCAAAAATTGCTGCAGGAGCAAGAAGGTTGGAACTGAGACCATTGGAAGATGAAGATGGCAGCCGGTGGCTGCGGGTCCCAGTGGCAGGGCCAGCGATGCGAAAAAAAGTCGGTGGCTAAACGTGCTCGTGAGGCGCGGGTGAGCGACGACGTCGAATGCAATAGCAATCGTGATGCATCTACAGCTTGTCCGCAGATATGCGTTTAGATATACATATACGCTCCAGTACTAAGAAGGAGCACCGCAACAGCACGAGTACGGAACTACGTACAAGGCTTGAGACCGTAGCGAATTGAAATTTATGACACACTGACTTAGACTGAAGAGTATCCTATCTGAGACTTACCATACCGTTACTGGTCCACCTACATGTAAGTGCCTACCGCTACCCCGTAGAAGTTGTACCGAATATCTATGTCGTGCTGGATCTCAGGACGAAGTGCAAGCAGTATAGGAATAGAATAGGCGTTGATAATTCTTGTCGAGTCAATCTAAAAATCTTTGCTTCCCTCTCCGGTGCCAGAGTCTTCTGGCGAGCCTTTGTTCTTGACGCTATGGCGAGCCGATATGAACCCATGATCAACAAGACAGGGCCGTCTAGTGATGTTAATGCAGTCCGACCTTATTTACCATGGAACTGATACTGAAACAAAGGCCACGCGCCGACTCCGAGTCTAATGCACCAACCTGCTCACTGTAACAACTGTTTCGCTTCAAATAGTGACACTCTCACTTCCTATCAGTGGCGTTTGATGAGCCCGGATGCATCGCACGACCCAGCAAACACAACGAACGCAGCTCGAAAAAATCAGGTTTGGTACTTCGTGCTGCAACGTGTCCATCTCGTTCGCGGTCGAGTTTCGGATACAGGCGGATGGAAATGCGCTGTGGTCGGGAGGGCGACAGGCACAAGTAGACCAAGAGCTGTTGCTTCACTCACGGTCACGGACAGCTCGGTAATGGTATCGATCAGCTGTCGTGGCTGTGTGCGATGGATCATGACTTTCGTCTTCGTTTGTGGCCAGCACCTCAATTGTCAATTCATTGATATTTTTCGATTTCGTTTGCTGTTTGCGTCTATCCCGTTTTCTGAGGCGGTGCGGGCTGGGAAGCAGTGAATATGTCTGCGACTATGTGGAGCAAACAGTCATGAGGAACAACGTCATTTGGTCTGGTTCTCGTAGATGGGAAGTTACTGCAGAGAAGTAGAAGCACGCCGCCGCGTTTGACTTCGCGACAATGAGCAAGGCAGTGCTAGGGCTAGGCACGCAAAAGAATGACGCTTTTCTCTTATCTCTTTCGTTGGCTCGTGCTTGTGCGTCGGGCTGCCTCGAGCGAGCCTGGGACAGCCATGGGCTTCTTGCATTCAGGACCAGGGACGCGCGGGGTCCATTGCGGAACAACTACAACTGCTACTGATCTATTTATGACATGCTACTTTTCCTACAGCGTTTCGTATTGATTTCAGAGTCAGATCCTCACAGGTCGTGGCAGCTCCTTCACCATCACGGACTTTTTCGACGCATGGTAAAATCAAAGGATGCGAGGGCAGCGATGGCCTGCAGCATTTGCAAAAATTTATAGATTCGCCGTCACTTACCAGAATCTGAATCCGGCTGACAAAGAAACAAAGCCGAAGCGTCGCACATTTTGACTCGCTTTGTGATATGCCTAAGAGGCGAGACACACTCTCGACCCTGCAGACTTCGATAAGTAAGTGCTAGCGTAGGCATGCCGACAGGATGTTCAGCCAGGCAATCAGCCGGATTGCGGGCAACACAATGAACCGATGGATCTCGAAATTGCACCAATAACTATAACGCAGTTTCAATGTATTAGGACACGGACAGCAATTTCAATTGTAGCAACAAACTAGAACGACGAAGCGCCTCCGCCTAAAACTAAAAGTCCGCAGATGCCACGCGATTGAAAATGAAAACGGATGTCCAAGCAGTTCTTGTGTTGTGAATTAAACGTAGTCTTCCCATTGATTTAGGTATCGATCAGAGTGCTCGTTCACGTTCTTGATGGATTGATGACTGCCACCGTTCGACTCTCAAAGATATAGAAGGCGAAGGCCAACGAAAGGAAATAGGACAGCACGCCTATCGGTATTCGCAGGCGAGTGCTTTTTGTCTTTGTGGCTGCGAAGTGTCATTGCCGTGATCTTGTCGTCCGCTGTTTCTTGGTGATGACAGTCGAGATGAGCTCCAGTTAGTCCATGAGGATAGTGATCTTGGTCTTCCAGGTCGTGGTTGAACAGCGTACGTGCGGTCGCTTTCTTGATGCAAATGCGCTTATACTTCTGAATGAACAAGTGCCGTTCTTGCTATCGACGTCCGTGCTTTTTATACTAATCCGTACAGGAGTATCGCAGGGATCGCTTTTCGTGTATGTCGCGCCGGAGTCGTGCGCTCGTGTCGTGATCAATCGGAAGGGGTTAACAACGCACCCAGATGAATATAGCGGCCGGAGGGCTGCATGGTGCTGCTGGCTCTGGGTTCTGAACTCCAGGGGCATTCACAAGCACTTAGCGTTACGAAATCGCAAACGTGATGGCCGGGGCTGTTCATCTATCGCTCCGCGATTTAGCTGCTTCTTGTATACTTTTTGAATTTATCTCGGGCTACGAGGATCAAGTGCGCTGCACGTGGGCGGCGTGGAAAGATTGATATCAGAAGACGGCAGAAAGGGCCTCGCAGCTTTCGCGGTAGTTGCATACTGGGGGGACACAGCAGACAGCTCAGGGCAGCGCCTTTTTGAAACCGCGATGTCGGAACGCAGTGAAAAAAGTGACTCGGAGACGTGACGGAAAAAGTGGCGGGGTACCGCAGTGGAGAAAAGTGCAGACGATCCGCGCAGAAAAAGGCGTACTCTACACACCACTCACGGCAGTGCCCTCTGATCCTCTACCGTCATTGTTGATGATCCAGATGCAGCGCACTAGAACCAGCCACGCAGCTATCAGGATTCGTCCCGCCGCGTTCTTTGGTTCCTGAAAAATCCATGATCATGAATCGAAGTAGATCGCGATCCTTTATTTTAGACCACTGGCAGTGATCACTGCAGCCAGCGCTCATTTTTTTTGACGAAGGAACTACTTCTTTTACATTAGACTTAGGTGGGGGGACTGCGCATCCCACGTTCCATCATCTTATGGTAAGCAGAAACGCAGCTCACTTCATTGAATCTTCACACTGCGATTTAGATAGCTAAAAAGCTTCGAGAGTCTGAGAGCATTTTTCGGCGGCCAAGTTTTTTAAAGTCCAAATTTCTCGAAAAAGGTGATGCAACTAAAGTCAAGGTTAACAGCTCTGCTAAGTCAGACAGAGCAGTCTTTTTTTAATTTGAACTGCTTGAAGATGAAGATACTTTCAAATCTTGTACGCTCGTTCTTGCACCACAGAGAGATGAGGTTGGCGGCCTCTAGGACGCACTAGATGTAGATGCAAATCAAAAGAATAAGAAGTCGTAAAAGAGGGATCCCAACACAAAATCAAAAAGAGACACCCAGCAATTAGATTTATCGTGTCGTGCATCGCGTCTCTCCACCACGGGAAAGACGTGGTGCATTGGCGAAGAGACCGATCTGATAGATACTTACTGCATCAAATTCAATGGCCAACGTCTTTGTTTTCCTCGGCATCGGCACGCGAGGACATGCAGTCGTAGCAGCGAGGTCAACAAGCACAACCACAACGACAAGGACAACACCACAACTCCAGAAAGTGCAATGACAAGTTCCGCCACTTCTATGAAATCGAACCATGTGTGCCCCTGATTTTTTGATAAAGAAATATGAAAATCCCAATCCGAATCCGCGTCTGCTTTTGCATCGTGACGTGTTGAGATCTGGTTTTTCTCTGTCTCTTTGTGGTGCCCAAGCCGCATGCATGATCCAAAGCCAAGAGATCGCTTTCGTGGATGAGTCCGCCTCCGCGTCCGCACATCAGAGTCAAACTTCTTGCGTGATGAAGTTGAAGCCGCAGCTGAACACGGAAGTGTCTCATCTTTTTTCGCGCCCTTCCGATCTTCCGGAAGCTGCCTCATTCTTTCGTGATTCTGATTCAAAACAAACACAGAAGATCATACTTACCTGAAGAGATACTACAGGAACAGGTGGCGGCAGCGAGAGCGACAACTTTCATGATTTATACTTTAAGTGAAAGGTGGAAGTGGAAGAGGCCCAACATATCAAGAAGTAGACTACTTCAAGTAGTCTACCTACTTAGATTAATACCCCTTAGAAAAAGAAATACGATTGCGATTTCGACAAAATAAACAAAATAAGTGAAAGAAAAATGCTGATTGCAGTCTGGTACCACCACTGAAGCAAGTGCTATAGGAGCGCGAGCGGGACCGAAAAAGCCTAGTGCGAGTTCGTGGCGATCCAGAGCACCAGCGTCGTCAGCGCGGACGTGGAGCTGCGTTTCCGTTTGCAGAACGAAATTTTTTCCTGTTGACGGTGCCCACGGAGACGACCGTTGGCGAACAAGACGAAGAACACTTCTACTGCCGACACGCATGGCGATGGCGCTGAGCAGAAGTCGGGGCACGTTTGCCTCGCCCCGTCTTAGATGGGATGCAAGCCGCCGCGTGTCAGCCGGGTTAATACTACGACTTCTTGGCGCGGCTGCGCTGCTGCTGTGGCCAAGCAGTCTCTTTGTAAGCGGCTTGTTTCTGGACGAGATAGGACGATGGGATTGGGCGCAACACAACATCGGAGCGCCGACCAAGATTTTGCATTCAAAGAAGGCGGCGCTGACCGTATCAGAGGGCAACGTCTTGGCCTTGGTGTCGTGGACAAGCGGAAAACTCGCGTGGAGAAAGGTGCTCGACGGAAGAACAATCCTGGATGCCAGCCTAGCGCCAGACGGCCGGGCCTACCTCGTCACAAGCGAAATCACGCCCGCCAGCGAAGGTACAACTTGTTGGATTCACAAGTCCGAATGGCGGCAATTGAGCTAAAGAAGCACGATTCTGTCGCTTCAAAACAAACATTCATTGTGTTGCTTTTTTTCCACACCTCATCCCGAGCCTGAGCCGCTTATCCTGGGGAGATTCAGCAATATGACAACCCACTTGCTGCTGCGTCACGACACTCACAGGTATTCTCTCCGTGCTCTGTGTGGAAGCGACGGCTTCTGGCGACCTTGTGTGGGAAAGCAGGATAGAAGGGACGAGTGAAAGCGGATCCGTTGCCAAGCTCCGCATCGTCCTTGCGAAGGACAGTAAAAATGACGACCATGTCTTGGTCACCTATCAGAAGACGCTCCTGGGCCTCGACCCGATGTCCGGCGAGACGCTCTGGAAGGTAAAGGACGCTCTGAAAAGTCCACTTTCAGCCGGCGCAGAAATATTGCCAGCGGGAGCCGTTGTAGACCTCTCCGGCCTGTACATCCCAGAGGGCAATGCCAATGGCGGCACGGCACAGTACATTGTTTTCCGTTGTTTTTGCTTCTTGCGCTAGAACCAACGTGAACATGAGGCATGAAAAAACCAAAAAAATCAAACCCCAGCGCGCCTCGGATCAAGCAGATGGACTTCAAAGGGATGGATTACAAACATCTCGCCGTAATGTCGACCGACTTCGTGGCACTCCGCCAGAACAAATCCGGAAAAGTGGACGTCTACACCATCTCTGCAGCGAGGAAACTAGACGCGGCCTCGGGGGCTATCGCAGCTAAAGCCAGCATTGCATCTGCGGACGGAGGCAGTGGGGCTTGCTTTGTTTCGAACGACGCAGATTCATCGAAGTTCGTCTGCCTCGACGAGGAAAGCAAGAAGCTGAAGACACTGCACAGTGGCGGGAAAGGAGTTGCCTTCCTACCAATCGCGAAGACGCCGAAAAACGATGCTGTTTCCAGTGCGACCTCGGAGGAAAAAATTACAATCGCAGAGTCCAATCCGGGGAAGAAAGGTGCGCTTACTTTCATTGTTGAGGAACCGTTCATCAAACTAACATCGGCATGATGACCTGCAACAAAAACTCCAAGAAAAACGCTACCTTGCTTTCTTTTCGACTTTGGTTTGTTTCATCTATCTTCGATCGATCCGGGAAAAATCACTTGACCTCAACGCATCGCGTCCATCACATCAGGTGTCGTCTCCCTGCATACCTGGAGCCCCAAAACGCTAAGCAAGCTTGACGGAAAAGACTTGGTCGTTGGAACTTTGGACTCGCCGCCGACGTACATCAAGGAAAGGGAGGGCAAGTTGATGCTACAATCAGCAGGGCATCAGTTGCAGGTCGTCGAACGCTCGTCAGGCACCTTAGTCTGGGACCGCGAGGAGGGCCTCGCGACCCTCGTTGACGCCAAATTCTGGAACGTCGGAGTGGTATTCTTGATGTAGTCCTCATTTTCTTCAGAAGTCAAATCCAAATGATCATGATGGGGAACGAAACATTTTATCAACGTCGTTTCGTTTTACCGAACGAAGTGCAGATGCAAGTCAGTGCACAAACCAAATTCCATTCCGAAACCATGATCTGCCTCAGGGAACCGTCCCCCTTGTTGCGACCGCGACTTCCTCCGGCACTTCGTCTGCCGACGGCGATGCAGGAGCAGCCGCGGGGATCGAAATATCGGACATGGTGCAAATCGCGACCTCGAAGTTCGAGGCCGCTCTGGACGTGTTCGAGAACCTGGGAAAAATCGTCGTTGCTGTGTTCATTCCGCAGCTCGCGAAAAAAGCGGAACAGGCCGCACGGAAAGCCCCACAGCTGAAGTTCGATCCATCGACGAAGATGACGACGAAAGCGATCGTTCCGAGCTCAGCGGAGACCCTGAGATCGTACGACGCAAACCAGTTGATCTTTGGCCTATCCGTGAAAGCGAAAAAAGTTTTTGCGGTCGACGCGCCAACGGGGAAGATGGTACTAGAAGTAAACTTTTCTTGTTCTTGATTCATTGATTCACATCGTCCATGATGAATCAATCACTTGCGCTTGAACTACTAAGTAACTTTAGCTTGAGCTGCACATCAAATTAGCATCAGACTATGCTACCTAGAAGTAGATCTAGATAGAAGGCTCCACCCGAGAAGACAACGCACGTTGAAGTTGAGGGCAGTTTCGTCATTTCATTATGTTTTGCTGCAGGTTTGGTCCAAGTACCTCGGAAAAACGTCATTCTCGTCCACGTTGGCATCATCAGAAGGAGGTCGCCTATCCTTGATCAGCGAGAAGGTCGTCGTGGAGCTTGGGGGGTCAGTAACTATGCTGGACCCCAGGACGGGGAAGGAGGAAAAGACAGTCCAACTGGCTGCGCCACCGGAGAAGTACTTCGCCCTGGACGGGGCCATTCTGCATACCACCAAAGACGTGCGCAAGGCGATCTACACCAAGCTTGCGGACAATGCACCAGTATGAATGTTTTTTTATGCCGCTAACTATGCCTATGGACAACTACATCTCTCTTTGATTTTATTAGTTTGATCTTTGATGCGAGAAAGTGTGCGACCCGGGATAGAGCAAGGCCGAGGGAGCACCGTGCGAAAAACTAAAACAAAAACCCACAAGATACTAGAGCAGGGGGAGGGGCGCTTCATCAGTATCAGAGCTAGCTTCACGCATGATGCGCTCGTCACACCACTAAATCTAAAGTATCAATCTACTACTGTACCGCCCTCAACATCCAAACAAACAGGCAGCTCCTCCCTCTGGGCTGTATGGTTTCGACTGCGTCGGCAACCGGTTCTCTGGCTACTCCCTCGCCGAGGGGAGTCTCGAAAAGTTGGAGACTTGGAACCTTGACTTTGGGGCGTTGGGCGAAACCGTTCTCAAGTACCAGGAGTCCACATTGTCTGACAAAAGTGTCGTTCCCGTGCACGTCCGCGGTGACGCCAGCGTGATGTTCCGCTTCCTGGATCCAAACATGGTTGCAGTTGTGACGGAACGGCAGGACGACACTACGGCTGGCAACAGCGGAGTGACACTGTACTTGCTGAATGGGGTCAGCGGCCAGATCATTCATCAGAACCGCATTGCGGACGGGACGGGACCCGTGCAGCTACTCGCCGCGGAAAACTGGGCCATTCTGCACTACTACAACAGGGTGAAGAGCAGGTATGACAGCGAACCATCACTTTTCTTCACTACGCTTCTTCTTTGCGGTTCTTTTTCCAGTCTATTTTGATGAAGACGACCTCCAAGATACTTAGAATCAATAGATCGATGAAGTTTGGAGGACAATATTCTGTTCCTTGAACAAGCACCACTCTTATATTTGCATTGAATCGGCGTCGGCGAAAATCATGATGAATCTGAGTCATAGGTAAAACAAAAACTTCCAACGAACGACCCGCAGGTACGAGCTCTACGTTGTCGACTTGTACGAGAATCGCGAGGACCCTGGTGCGTGGAAGCTGCTCTTCGGCAGCGATCCGCCCCCAAAATCCAGCTTCCACCTCGACACCCCCGTGGCGATCCACCAGACCTTTCTCTTCCCCCACCGCGTAACAGCCCTAGGGCTCACCAACACCGCGAAAGGGATCACGCAAAAGGCAGTTCTGTTTGCTTTGGCCAACTCCGAGCAGGTGATGAAACTAAACAAGGACCAGTGGCTGAACCCGCGACGGCCGCTGCCGAAACTCCCCGACGGCACCGAGGACAAGGCGAGGACGCAGACCCTTCCGAAAAATCTGCAGACGTTGAAGGATGTGGATGTGCTGATCCCGTACATGCCGCTGCTCGTGGTGCAGCCGACGGACGTATTATCGTACTACAAGCCGATCCGAGTGGAGAAGTTTTCGGCCTCGGTCACGGGCCTGGAGAGCACAAGTCTGGTGTTCGGGTACGGAAGCCTGGATTTGTTTTTCTCGCCGGTGCGACCTAGCCAAGCGTACGACATTTTGGGCGAGGCGTTCGATTTCTTCGTGTTGTACTCGACTTTTGGGGTGATCGTGTTTGGGTGGGCGCTCACGCAAAAGCTGGTGGGAACAAAGGGGCTGCGGGACAGGTGGAAGTGAATGTCGTGTTGACACCAGCCTGCAAACCCTACTAACTTATTCAGCGAGCCACAGCAGGCATTGCTCAGTAAAAATCCATTTATTCTGCAGCGACGGCGACACAAAATGAGTACTCTATTTTTTATATGTATCCATTTCCATCTATGACTATGAGGCAACACGGATGATCTTCCGTTCTTCGTTCTTGTTTAGTCACCCACGACTACTGCGCACGGGCCCGCCCGCTTTGATTTTGAATGCGGAGCGCTCCAAGGCGCGACCGCGAGAAGGAAAAAACAGAGGAAGAGAGAACAAAACTACCGCATCGCCACCGCCCGCAACGGCATTTATGGTTCTTGGCGGCTGTCCGAATATTTTCTCCGTGATTGAAGAAAATGGTACTCGTGTTCACCCTCGTTATTTGGTCTTTCATGTAGTTGCAGTAGAGAGAGTAAGCTTAAGAAAGTAAGTACAACAAGGACGCGAAGCTCAAGACAAGGATCACGATCCCGATCACTGCCTACAGTTCGCGTACGGCAACATCATGAAAATGCTCATTAGAACGTGACTCCAAAAGAAGATGCAGTCTTGCTCTCGTCGTGCTCCGCTGCCGTGTTTCCTCGACCTGTGGGCTCTCCTGTTCGTCCTGGCGTCGACGATCGCAAAGCAGGCGATCGCTCAGGAGCTTCCGGTTCTTTCGGAGACGGAGACCGAAATTGTCCGCGCCCTCCAGAGTACGACGACACTCATCTCCCAGGCGGAGGTGGCCGAGGCGAAGGCCTTTGCGGACGCGCTGGGCAGGCTCGACGCGAATGAAGCAGACGATCGGGCACTTGTGCGACTGCTGCAGCAACGCGGCGGGTTTTGGCGCGCGCCGCGGCCGAGGGAGCTGCTCGGGGAAGATGCAAGCCGAACTGCAGGTGCTGGTGAAACGGATGAATTGGAGACTGAAACCGATTCTGAGAGCGGTGCTGGAACGCCCGCGGAAAGTAGAGCTGCAAAAACAAATCCAACGCAGTTATGGCCTCCTGCTGAGCGTTTCTGCCGCATGCTGCGACGCGTTCGGTTCAGTCCGGAACTGATGAGTGCGATTGACGAATACGACATCGGAAGTGAAGGCGAGTTGTTCCGCGCTGCGCGCGACTGGGATTTCGGAGTTGAAGATGATGCCGACGCAGAGCGGGAAAACGTCGGACATGATCTTGATCATGTAGTTCTTCATGTTGATGGCGCTGCAGCGACAGCGATTGCGATTGACGCTGATGAATATGCCTCCAGTCCACTGAAAGCGTATCCGCGAGGTCGTCGGAAGAAGGCGTATTCGCGGACGGCGGAGCGCGCAACACGACCGGACTATACCAGCACGTCTCGAAGCGGCAAAGGAGACGGAGTCACCACGATAACAGTGGACTACACCGAGACTAGTCACCTGGACTCACGACGATCACATGCATCGGCGACATCTTCAACGATAACGACCTTCAGAAGTAACGGAGTCGAGAACCTCGGCGTGCGCGATGTTAAACCTCTCGTAAGTTTTGTGAAGAACTTCATCGTGGCGCAAACGCTAGAATTCTTCGACGACATTAACGAAAGGGCGATCGAAATCGGTCCGCCGCCGGATGAGGCTCACCACGAACTTATGGCGCGGCGGCTGTGCGTGCGGGACACTGATTCGGCGCCTGAGACGGCGACCTTTTCGGCAGATCGGGACGACGGAGCCTTGTTTTTAGAAGCTGGAACAACTGCAGCAACTGGTGCTGGGGACAAGAACATCCCGTCGGCGTCCACGACGTGGTCTTCGGGACATAACTTTGTGAGAAGCATGCTGCGCGATGGCGATCGCGAACGCGATTTGGCACATGAACCCGACGACCAGCACAGTCTGGGCACGACACCCGTTCGCCGGCTCC
>RXOD01004174.1:0-26866 GCA_005223375.1 Amoebophrya sp. AT5.2
TCTGAAACCGCCCGGCGCTCGCGCCGGGCGGTTCAGAGCGCCTGAACACTCTCGCCCCCTAGGGGAATCCGCCACCCAAGTGAACCCATTACACAGTACTTACCAGTTCCCCACTTACCAGCTGGTCCCGCCATATACCTCAGTCGGACGGAAGCCATCTGCGAAATGAGCGGCGCACAGCAGTTCGTCCTGCTCTTCGACGTCAGCTACTGGGCGCTCTGGCACACCAAATACCTCAGCTACTCCACGCAGCT
The DNA here is from genome assembly GCA_005223375.1 of Amoebophrya sp. AT5.2. Classification (NCBI taxonomy): domain Eukaryota; class Dinophyceae; order Syndiniales; family Amoebophryaceae; genus Amoebophrya; species Amoebophrya sp. AT5.2. The sequence goes on from RXOD01004174.1 coordinate 255, forward strand.
GGTAAAAGAGATACTGGTGTGATAACTCCTGGTGCACTACTGAGTCTCGAACTCGATGAAAGTGAAACTGATGCTGATCAGAAGCGTGTGGAATCACCTATTATTCATTTAATATTCAAGGACGAAGCACAAACTCCACAGATGAAGATCATGCAAGATCACTTTCCGGAGCGGCTGCGCAACGCATTCGTGATCAACGCGCCGGCGTTTTTTCAGACCTTCTACCGCCTCGCCAAGAGCATGATGGATGCCAAAACCGCGAACAAGCTGCACTTCGTCACCATTCCGAAGGGGCACAGCTTCGTAAAACAACCGCCAGGAGGTGAAGCAGGGGCTGGGAGGGTAACCACCACCACGACGACAAGAGCGAAAAGCGGCAGCAACAGCACCACGACGACGTGCGACTCCAGTGGCGCGGTATCGCCGAGCATGGACGATGTTTCGGAGCAGCCGTTGCTGTATTTGCGCGAGCTGAGCGAGAAGACCTGTCCCACGTCGTACGCGAGGTTGGCCGAGCTGCACCCAAAGAGCGGGCGCGGCGAATCCGAGCCTACATCTCCGAACAAAAACAACGAGGGGACGAGCACGTCCTCGGCGGGAAAGAACGAGAAAACGCAGCCGCAATCGGGACCCCTAAAACCGGCAGCACGTGGTTGCAGCACGAGCGCGAGCGGATCCACTGTGAGCACGATCGGCGCGAGTACCATCGGGCGAGCTGCCAGTGAGTCCAGCGATCCGTCGCCGGTAACGCCCGTTGCACTGGTGCCACCCGCCTCCCGCTCCTCCGCAAGATCGGGGAAGAAACCGAACTTCACGCCAGAGAGCCGGTCTACGTCTGCTTCTTTCAAGAGCGCGGGGTCGTCGACGTCCACCTCCGTCGACGGAAGTGGAACCGCAGCTACCTCCTCCGCTTCGAACGCGACGGACAGTGCTGGTGTGAAAGCGATCAACACGTCCACGATGGCCGGGAAGCTGGAGCTATTCACGGACCTAGTTCCGATCGAAATCCTGCCGCAGTACTACGGGGGAGTGATCGAAGAAAACGACGTGATCGTCCCAAACCTGCCCGGCCAAAAAGATCTCGAGAATCGAGGGCCATGGAAGCACAGTACGAGGAACCAAGAGAAGTAAGTCGGGAGAGGAATGCAACTGGTGCTGCCTGCTCTTGCTTTGAAAGGGCGCGTCGTAAGGGGATCCTGGTCCTCCAGAAGTCCCAGAATTTAAATCTTTTCATTAATTAGTCGCTGACATTGTCGAGAACAAATAAGAAAGATGGCGAAAATTCTTGTTTGTCTTTGCACGAATTCACTTTAAGGCTGCGTATCATGTATGCTGTAGTACCTACTAGATCGATAGATGGCTGGTAGATAGGTTTTTTTTTGCCCCGTCGGCAGTGCGAGTTGGGTTCGGCCTTGCACCGCGGATCGCCGGCGTGAAATTTGAACTGAAGCGACAAGCCACGCCGCACAGCCTGACGGGTCGTCCTTCTTGCATAGATATCTTGCACAGACCTATACGTGAACATGCCGCGAGGGTCTTTGGAATTTCGCCGATTGACTGTTGTGGAATGGCACGCTTCAATGACACCCAAAGGGCCACAAAACATCTACTGGCGAAGTATGCATTTCCATTTTCTATTGTGACTTAGTCAAGACTGAACTTCTCACGTGTCCGCCGCCTTACCTTGCAATCAGGTCGCCATGAGTCCTCTTGGTTGTCAATCTACTCGTGCTCCGTGCTTGCATTCTCGTAAAATCCTCCCAGCGACATCAAGCTCGCCGCCGCTCTCGCGTTTCACTTTCATTACCTGGATTTCCGTACGAAGCCGTACTGTCGTTGCAAGCTCCGCAGGAGTCCGTCGTACGTTGTCGTCGAAAGTTATAAAGTCGTCGAAAGTGCTCGTGCTGGTGCTGTCGCTGTGTTAATTGAAATGCCGTGCATTCGCTTCCGCATCACTTCGGTTCCAGGCTCCCACCTTCATCGTTCCCGTGTTTGCGCGTACCCCTCCCTCTGTTTGCAAACTTATCCCCCCTTTGTTGTCAAGTTACTACTTATTTTATCGATTCCCTTGCTGGCTTTGTTGACTCCCACTGACTCCCCAGAAAAAAAAAACCCACTCCCACATCATTCTACCAGTCGCATGAACATGAAAATCTTTTGCCCGCGCCAGAGCGGAGTGAGCACCAAAGATCCATTTAGCAGCGCGGGCCAGCAGAGGCAAAGCAAAGACAAACACAAAGGGCAGGCGGAGTAGAAGACACAGCCTGTAGATTGTGAACGTGGAGGGAAAGGGAAACGAACCAACGGCGAAGCGCAACATGGAGTCAACTCTCGAGCACTGCACCTTCTGCGAGAAGCGATTCCAGCCGGGCGAGTCGTTTTGTCAAGTGGAGCACGATGGAAAACAAGTGGCGTTCCATCTGGCATGTTTCCGCTGCTGCCGGTGTCGGGTCGGGATCGGAAGAGGTGAAATGTTTTGCTACGCGCTTCAGACTTTCGCTTTCTGCTCTTCGGTAAAGCCCTAGTCCCCAGCCCATTAAAACGACTGCAATTGGAGGTTCAATGTGAAATCAAAATCAAGGCACATCATCGACATGACAAACTGCTTTCAGGCTCCTACCACCTGCTGCCCTCACTGGAGACTGCCGCCGCCCCGGAACAAGCACAGAAACCCGGCAGCAGCGACTCACTCGCCGTGCAAAACCCAATGGCTCCGAAACCCAGCTTCAAGGATATCCCATTCCTGTGTCGCGCTTGTGTCCCACGCTGCCCTGCGTGCGGCGACGAATTGCTCGGGAGTCTCACCTGTTTCAAGGGCCGCTGCGGCGAGGTAAAGCTGCACCAGGGCTGCTTCCGCTGCTTCCACTGTACGGGGGTGATACAGGGGTCTTACTCCCTCCTCGACGCGTCGAAGATCACCAAGCAGGCGAAGTTTCGTATCGACGCTAATATTGCCAGCGACTCCAGCCTGCACCGATTGCGGGAGAAATTGGTCCGCGCACACGTCGTGCACAAGAAAGAGAGCAGTGCGACATCAACTACTACTACATCCCAGCAGCAAGAGGATAATATTGCGGCGTACAGCAACTGCCTGGTGTGCGAGCACTGCGTGGGAGACGTTTTTCCAAAACGGGAGTGCTACTTTTGCAAGGGAGAAATCAGACACAATTGCAGTACGGGAGTCCGCTCGATGACCATTGACGTCGCGATGCGAAGGGCACGACCTGTCCTCGAAAGTGGAGCAGCGGGCAGTCCGGACCGGGCAGTCGGAGCGGGCGACGCACCTCCACCAAGGGCGGCGGACGACTCCTCAAGCGGTTGCCGCGTCGCAGCGCGGCCGACGGAGGCGCAGGAGCGGAACTCGCTGACGACATGCGACGCGGAAGTCGATGGCGTGGGGGGGCTTCCGGTTTTTTCCACGGATGCGAACGGAGACCTCACGATCGAACGTCCAAGTGACGTCAGCCCGCAATTTGGGCCGGAGTGGGAACGACTCGAAGTGCTGCAGCAGGTACCTAGACTTAATTATTTAAACATGAATGTCGTTTGCGGTTTATCCGGTGACGCACAGACGCAGTCAACATCGGATGGCAATTCTTGAAAGCTCGGCAGCAAAACCTCGTGAAATCGTTTTACTTTTCAAAAAATTCAGATCGTCGAGAAGCTCGAGGAAGGCATGGGCATTCACCCCGCGGAAATAAAAGACAAGGACACGACGAGCACGCAGCAATCGCAAGAAAACGAACCCACGATTCAGGCTCGTCCCAACAACGAAAATACTTCGCTGCTGATTAGCAACGTCGCGGTTCCGTCGGAGATGAAGACCGTATTTTTCCACGGCGAGTGCTTCACCTGCCTTCAGTGCAAACACCCAATCCAGGGCGCATTTCTGCAGCTCGCCGCCTGCGAGTTTCTGTGCTCCGAGTGCTTCCCGAAATGCTCCGCGTGCGACGAGAGCCTCGTGGGCCGCCCCTCATGCACAGTGGGGAAGTTGAAGTTGCACGACAGCTGTTTCAAATGCTGCATGTGCGATGTACATCTAGTCAACAACGATTCACTGGGCAGAGGAGTGCCCGAATGTGGCACGTCTGCGTCTGTTGGGGAGAGCGGCCTTGGTGCTGCGGCGACGGTAGAAGTAGTAGCAATAGTGCCTTCAGTGCCGAAGGTTGCAAATTTCGATGCGACATCACCGGAGGATCGCGGCGAGAATCTTGGTGTGGAAGTAGAAAACGGAAGCGGCCCCCGCGAACCACTGCATGGCGGCCACTTCGCCTTTGACAGCAGCTTTTTTGAGGAGTCGGAAGCGTCGCGAAAGTTCTTCAAGCAGTGGCAGGAAAAGCAGCGAAAAACCATGCAGGGAAGGAATGTGAAAACAAAAAACTGCTCCGCGAATTTCTTCTCGTGTCCGGGCTGCTACCGGTCCTTGATGCAAGCGAAGGAGGATTTTGTCAACGAGGAAACGGAGGCAGCTGAGTTCCAGACGCGGCGAAAGCTCGAGGCGAAACACAAAATCGACCGGTGGGACGAAGGGAAGCTCCGAGGGAATAGCTTTGAGTGCCTTCAACAGCTCGGGGTTGTCGGGGATGCGGAAGTCCAGGACTTGTTTACGGAGCAAATACGACAGGGAGGCGGGTGGAAAATAAACTACCATTTTAGCGGAGGGGGCACAAACGTCGCACCTCCGCATATGCCGATGCCGGATTCGTCTGCAAACCCGATGCTTCGCAAGACCAGCTACGCGCTCGCCGCTGCTCAAACTCCTGCACTTTCTTCCCCGAGAGAACCCCACGACAACCACGCCCCGAAACCCTCCAACCTCAACTTCTGCGTGCTTTTCGACGCGGCCACCGAATCCCTTTCCCTTTCCCTCGTGCCGCCCCACCTCGCGGAGTTCGGCGTCAACATCCACTACCTCGCCGAGAGTTTGCGCATCCTCCAGGACAATGCAGAGCCGTTCTTCTCCCTCGACCCCGCAGACCCGACGGATTTGCAGGGTCCCTACCAGAAGAAGCGCTTCCACCCCGAGTGGCTCGCGAACACCCCCCTCGGCGAGGTCCTCTTTCAGGCGGACTACTACCTGAAGCAATTTTCGTTCGGGGAAGTGAGGGGGGTTCCCATGCTGGGCGCGTCTACTTCCGAACAAGCGGGGGTAGGAGGAGGAAGCTCCCCTGCTTCGGGTTATCGCGAGAGCGGCCAGAGCCGGACGCGGCGCACGCGCCACGGCTCCTCCCGCAGGGAGCTGGACCAGTCGTTTATCGCGAGTCGACAGTGGTTCGTGATGGACCGCGCGCACGTGGTTTCGATTGCCGCGCCGAAGGAAATCTCGGAGGAAGACGCGGCGCGGCTGGAGGAGGACCCCGGGTGGAAACCAAATAAACCTAGCTTCTCTGCTGGGGATTTCAGTTCCACGGAAGCTACGGATGGAGCTTCTGTAGAAAATGGCACAAGAACACCAGATGAGAGTAGTAGTTCTCAGTTCTTGCTCGTCCCGCGCGTGAAGCTGCGCGTGGAGGCGCGGCGCTTGGAGCGCGACCCGGTCACGAAGAAGTACTCCGACGCCCCGTTCACGAGCGCAAGCGACCCGGCGGTGGTGCAGGCCCAATTGTTCACCGAAAAGTTTCCGACGATCGCCGCCCGCGTGCCCGTTGTGGCGGAGTTGGTGGAAGTGGCGCGCGCTTTGACATTGGCCAAGTACATCTTGAAGACGAAGAATTTTGCCGTGATGGCGAGCGTGCTGGAGCGGTTCTCGCCTCAGAAGGTGTCCGAGGTGGTGCAGTTTCCTGTCGCGGAAGTGGACGCGGACAGGCGGTGCTGCGCTGCGGGCGGAGTAGATTTCGGGGTTTGGGGGCAGGCGGTGCGGAGGGAGGCAGGACCTCTCGCGTCCGGGAAAAACGATGGCGCTGCGTCCGGGAACGACGGAGCGGTGCGGCAAGGGGGTGCCGGCGACCTGGTGATCCGGAAAGATCATCTGGTCGGAGGCACGCGCAATCAGCCGAAAATTCACCACATGTCGCTTGATGCGGCGCCGGTGGCGCAGCAGGAAGCAAATGCGCCGCAGAGCCGAGCGCCCACACCGCCCTCGACATGCGAGTCTTCTGCAGTGGGCTGCGTGGACGCACGAGGAGGCTTTCTTGCCGCGGACCATGTCGAGCCGGTGCAGTCGCCGACTTCCTCTCTACGACGTCCGATTCCCGCCGCAATTCCAGGAAGGGGGAGCGAAGCCCGTGAACACGACTCCGGGTCAAGTTCAAGTGAAGCTGGTGCTTCGTCCTCGACGATCGCGGGTTCGCGGAAGGAGCCACTCTCCATCGTGCGCAACGACCCCGAGGCTTTGCTGAAACTAGTCCAGACGAGCCATGGGCTACAGAAACAGATTCACAACCAGCACTGCAACTTTATCGAAATGTCGGAGAAGGACGCGCTTGCGCGCGCGGGGATGAAGCCGTTGTCTCGCCCCGAAAGCACCACCACGACCACAACCGGCCGCGACGAAGATGTGCTGAGCGGCAGTGCCGCCGCCTGGTCGCTGCGCAGCGGAAATTCTGGGATGCATGGCCGGGGTCGTGAGATACCCGAGCCGCTCTGGCAACATCAGGCTAACGTCGGAATTGGCGCTCCGCCTCCTCCCGACGAGAGCGGGAGTTTGATACGCCGGCGGGGCGGGAGCGCGCGGGCGAGGGCGGACGCAAACCTGCCAAAAATCGGGGACAAAATAAACTCTGCTGCCCCGCAAGCGCAAAGAAATTCCGCTTCCAGCAGCCCAGACCGTCGCACACGACTTCTGGAGCGGCACTCGTACACAACGGCCGCCGTCCACCCAACCACTAGTCGTGCTGGCGTTCTCCGCGGTGGCCGTGGAGATCAAGCTTCTCTGACAGCATCCTCGTCCTCATTCAGCAACGACACAATTACGCGCGGGGCCCCGGGGGACCGCGAAGAGCTTCAGACCAGGCCGCCGTCGGCTGTTGTCGTGCTGCCTGCGATTAGTCGGGGCGACATATTGAGGAGAGCGGTGGAGGCGCAGGAGCTCGAGGAGATGATGCTGCATGGGCTCCGGACTTCCCTTCACAAAGAAGGTGCGCACCGCGAATCGCGGGCCGACGGCTCTTCCGATAGCTCTGAATCGGCCTGCGAGGGGGAGCGAGAGGGACGTGGCGGAGGTTCAGCGCGTCGTGCCGACTCTTCGTCGAAGCGTGGGCAAGGAGAAGAAAGCTCCATAACCGGGTCCAGAACTGCGGGCGATCCTGGTCGAAGAGAAGGACACGACAATGCTGTAAAAGGAAAAAACCGTTTTTTCGAAAACGATGCCGCCGATGCGTCCATCTCGTGCGAGGAACATCACAGCAAGCACTACCCGATGTTTATCCCGACTCTGAAAAAGAAAACGCGCGCATCGGTGGTGTGCTTCGAGAACGACAAGTTATCGGTAGAGCAGAACACTATCCACATGTACGGCGGCGTCGACTTCGCGGTCCCTCGCATCGATGAAGTGGAGATTCACGGCGTCGACTTTAAGGTGCCCCGGATTGACGAGTCCGAGATACAGGGCGTGGACCTCTCCATCTCACCGGAAAGGGGGGTGTTCACAACAAGCGAACTCCGGGCGCCAAGTCCAAGCATACGAAGTAGAGGCGGAGGGTCAGGGTCACCAGCATTGCGAGCGGGGATGGAAGAAGGCTGCAGTGATGCGGGAGAGGAAGACGCAAACGGGCTGTCTTCCTTGGCGATCAACGCCAAGGAGCGGAAGGCGCGGATCCGGCTAGGGTGGCTAGCGGCGCCACTAGAAAATGTGATCGCGGAGAAAAGCGAAGAGCTTTGGACGGAGTTTAAGAAGCCACAGATATCGCTCGACCTGTTGCTGGTCAGTCGGAACAGAAGGTTCACAAGAACGAGCAAAGGAACGATGTGATGTATGATCACCGAGGCAATTAAAAAAATTTCTGAAAGAAGAATAAATTCTGGATTTAAAAAAGAATAAGAAAGTGGTGTGAAGAATAATCACGGCGTGTGAGCGCGGTGACAAGATGTCATTGTTTTCAAACCGGATCTAATTTTTGGCGAGGACGCTACGGCTGGCCTTTTGACTGTGGATTAAGGTTTGCGGAGGGTGTTCGCGAAGACCCGTGCTGATTGGAACCACCGGACGCAGGCAACAGTATATTCAGGCTTAGAGATGAAAATCGAGATCCTCCGTCTGATCAACATAGGAGTCGCGGCACGTCATTCGTTGATGGCGTCGATCCCGTTTCTCCGCATTGGTTCCCTGGCTGCTCTCTTGCTAGAGGTAAGTTTTCACCCTCTTCCCGCCGGAATCTTCGCCCGACTGTTATGGCGCGTCTCTCCCGCCGGCGGTACGCAACAGCAGCCCGGCTGTGGCCGGTATCCTCTGCTGCTTTGAGCAGTGCGGCGGCAAGACGTTACGGAACGCGCAGGCGGCCTCCGTCCACGTGCGGGCCATCAAGAACCGCGAGGCAATCGCCGCGCGCGCTCCGTGAGGCGTTCCCGCCTGAAAAGAAGGCCACAACCGACGCGGGGGCGCCGAACGGGACCCGCCGAAAGCTGCGCGAGAAGAAGGGCGCAGGGAAGTACTGCAGAACAAAGCGGACGCGATCCACGCGAAAACGTCGAAGGGAGAAGTCGCAAGCGTGTCGGCGATTCTGGAGCGGGGCGCGAAATGCGCAGCGGTGTCGCCGAAAATATCCCCAAACAGCAGGCGCGAAAGACGCCCATTCCCTCGCCAAAGGTTTCGCCGTCTGCAACATTCTCAGCATGCTCACGCAACAGATTAACGAATCCCGGTGAGGATGGCGCCGAAACGTCCGACGCAGGTGCAGGCTCTGGCGGGGGTGAGTAGGCCTTGGACGAGCTCCGAAGAACAAGCGTAGCACTGCGCGCACGCACAAACGGCGCACCGCGCGCAGCAATCTCGCGGCAGCGCGGCGAGGATCCAGCACGGCGCGCCGAGTTGCCTGGGAGTGGATGTGGGGGAAATGGTCGGGACGAACTTAAATGACGCGGCGGAACGCCTAAGAATCTGCCGCCACGACGGGGGCAGCAGTAGCAGCGTCAACGCCAACGCATTCGGAAGGGCGTAAAACCTTTGCGCGGCTTGCACGGGCGTGCGTGCCACGCTGTTCCACATCGGGCCGCTCGTCGGCCGCGGCCTTCCGTATCGATATACGCAGAGGCTCGGCGGCTTTCTGTTTCGGCTGGCGATCTTTCAGAGCGCGCGCCGTCGCCCTCCTTGTCACGATCCCCCCCGCCGGTCGGTCGGCCCCCTCCAGCTCTCACCCTCCTCCTCGGCCACGGGGCGGACGACGCGGCCGCGATCGCCGGGCGCCCGCCGGGCACGATGCTCAACTTTCACGACTCTCACTTTCACCGTTGTCCTATATAGGTACACAACTCGCAAACAAACACGAACGAACTCCGCGACCGGTTTCAAAGAATGGCCAGTGGCAGAATTTCGGGAATTTCATGCACGTCGCAGGCTGCGGAGCGAAGTGCGCAGATTGCGGCGGGCATCACGAAGATCCTGCAGAAGGGCATGACGGCGATCATTGTCAGCAACAACACGACGACGACCCTGGGTCCGCCGCTGGGAGGCGCCCCGCCGGACTGCTTCCGCTTGCGCCAGACGGATCAGGCCGCGCAGCGCAGCGCCGCGCGTGCGTTCCAGCCGAGCAGCTGCGCGGCGCGCGGCGGCCGTCTTTTTTTTCTTTCCCCCTCGGGCGCAAGCAGACAGACAAAAAAGCGCGGGGCCCGGGGCAGTTTGCAGACCTCGGAGGAATGCCGCAGGCGGAAGCCGTGGCGCCGTTGCCGCAGGTGGTGACGGGTCCGATGGGGGAGGACTTGAGAATGCCTCCGGAGCGCGGGGAGAAGCGACGGCGCGTGTCCTTCGAGGGAAAGTGGTGCGCCACTCCTGGTAGCCCTAGGAAGGGCGTGGCTACTATTTATTAACTTTAGTTGTACTGTTCTTGTTGGTGCCTTTCCTTTACTTTTCGTCGTCTTACCCGACCCACTCCAGCAGCGTGCGGCAGCGAGGGAACCTCCGGCACTGCATTGAAGCAAGCCCTGCGCGACCTCTCAGGCATGCGTAGTTGGGCCACAGAAAAACGCTATTGGCAGTCAAAAAATTTGCGGCGGAAGTATGCAGCTTTTCGACCGCTTCCAGGCGCCAAACGCCGCCGCGCCGCGGCGCCGACGAGACAGTTTGCGCTCCCAGTGCGCACGATGTAAAAAAACAATAAGGCAGCGCTGCCGTGCCAGAATGGTGCTCGTGCAGCTGCTGAAGCGTTCGCAGACGGCGAATGACCTATCTCTTGCCAGTGTCCTGAAAGAAAGTATCACGCGGAAACTATGTTGACAGACAATTTCCTGCGAGAGTTGTCCCTGTTCTGCAGGCAGCCGGTCCAGGATTTCACTCGTACGTAAAGATGTCCTGCGAACGAAAGAGCGCTTGAGGGTTGAAAAGAATCTACTTGCCTGGAGGAGCGAGCCATGGCTTTTCTACATGTACGCGACAGTAAATGCTAGACGTTTCCTCGCCATCGCCGTGGTACGTACCTAACTACCCGGAGCGCTGCGGGGAGCAAGAGCGAATTTTGGTACCTCCCCGAGGTTCGTGACTACTTGTAACGTACTTGAAGCATCTTCTTCTTAGCAGCCCACGTCGGTACTGCTACTGGCACCGGCACGTACTTACTCGCCTTTTTCGGCGCTTCCGCTCCGGGCCGGCGCGATTTTCTTTTCCAAGAAGGATGTGACACAGACACAGCCTTCAACCAAAGTATCTCTACCCGCAGCAGGCCCGCGGCCAGGCCGGCACGATGCGCGGAAACGGTCGAGCTGCCTCGGCCTCCCCGCGACCGGCCGTGCAGCGCTTCTCCGCCGGCAGCGTTCGTCTCCGCCTCTCGTGTGTTTGCACCGCTGCGTTGGCGCTCCTCGCACCTTCAAACAGCAGCCTCCTTCTCGGTGTCTCCGCTTCGCCCCTCGACTCCGTCCTGCGTTTTCTGGACGACATGTCGCAGGAGCTTTCGAAGGAGGCGGACGCGAACGAGCAGGCCGCCAAGAAGAAGGAGTGCTTCTGCGAGAAGCACAGCAAGGAGTTTCAGGCGAAGCTGAAGGAGGAGCGCGACGACGTGATTCCGGGGCTGGAGGGGGAGCTGCGAGAGGTGGTGGCGACCATTTCCGGTCTCTCGTCGCAGGTGCCGGAGCTGCAAAAGCAAATCGGGGAGAGCGAGGTGGAGCTGAACAGCACAATCGCGCTTCGGGAGAAAGAAGTGGCGGAGTTCCGTAGCACGGAGGCGGAATTAATGAACGTGGAGGAAGTGGTGGGAGCCGCGATCAAGGTGCTAGTAGGGAAGGGTGGAAGCGACGCGGAGGAAGGCAAGAAGGCGGAAGAGAGCAAGGAGAAGGACGTGGCGGTACAAATCAAAATACCTGCTAGTGCTTGCGAGAAAGACGGGCACATCTGCATTTGTGTCGCACTCGAAATGCTTCCGTGCCTTGCAAATACCGTATTCAAAACGCGAAAACCAGGAGGCGCTACTCGCCGTGCAGCGCGTGACTTCGCAGGGCCGCCACCCTGCTTGGCAAGCGACCGCCAAGACCCTGTTCCAGCTTCGGGCCGGGGAGGCGCAAGCGGGAACAGGGGCAGCCACCGCAAGAACTCCCTCTGCAGCCCCGAACAGCCGCATCGTCGGCGTGCTCACACAAATGCGCGACAACGCGAAGCAGGAGCTCGCCGACCTCCAGCATCAGGAAGCAGCCAACGCGGAGTCCTACAAGAAGCTGCAAAAATCCAAGCAGAAGGAGCTCGGTACGTTGCAAACGCAATCGCTAGCGAAGGAGAAGGAGTTTGGAGACGCGAAGGACCGGGAGGGCGACCTGTTTCAAGAGCTCGAGAACGCGAAGGTCAGCTTGGCAAAGACAGAACAGGCTCTGGAAACGTTGGTGGGAGAATGCGAAACTGAGAAGAAAGCGTTCGCGGAAGAGCGTAAGGCGCTGGAGGAGGAGCAAGCGGGGCTCGACGCCGCGGTGGAAGCATTACAGAGCGAGGAAGTGGAAGAATCGAGGAGAAAGGCGGCTTTGCTAGAAAAGGAACGGGCGGTAGAAGAAGCGAAAGAGGTGGAAGAGAGGAACATGCAGGAGGAGCTGGAACAGAAAAGGAAAAAAATCTTGGATGCGGTGAGAAAGGGGAATCACGGTAGTGGCACGGGAAAGGAGGACGCGGGAAAAGCGGGTGGGAATGGCGGCGTTGGAATTGAAGACGGGATGCTGGAGGATTTCGTCAAAAGCGAAATCGAGGGTGGGAAGTCATCTTCTACTGGCACCACGAAGAGCTCGAGCAGCAGCAGCGTTGTCGGAACTCTGCATGCCACTGCGCGAGGGGACGCCGCGAGCAGCTCCATGCCGAAATCGATGGCCAGCACGTCGGAGCCCGCAGAAGTCGAAAACCTTGTCGAGGCGGAAGTCGCTGGACCCGCCGCGGGCAACTCCGGGCCACCAGCTCCTTCGTCTACTTCGCGCGGCCAGGTTTCGAACACAGTAAAGATGGTGCAAAAGTTTTCCACGAGCGCGAAAAGCGCCGTTCATGCGAAATCCGGGAAGAGAGCCAGAAAGGCGCTGCTGAAAAAGCACAAGCGACATCTGTGTCCGCGCTCCCGGGTCTACAAGCAGTACGATGCTAAGAAGCACCGCTTCGTGAAGCGCTGCATGCGCGAACAAGTTTCGGACGACAATGGAAAAGCAGCGTCCTTTCTGCAGATGCGCGCGTCGGCAAAAACCGAGACCGCCGTTGCTGCAGCTTCTGCGAATTCCAATTTCGCCGGCGTCATCACTGCTGCCGACGACATGATCGCGCAGGTGAAAACCGACCAGAAGACCCACGCCGCCCGCAAGGCTGCTTGCGAAGAGACTCTCCGGCAGAACAAAGCCTCCCTGAAAAAGGGACAGCAGGAGGTTCAGGAGAAGAAGGATCACTTGCAGTTGCTGGAGAATAAACTGGACAAGGCGAAGAAGGACGTACTGGAGGTCAAGAGCGAGAAGAAGCAGATTTCGGATGAACTGGCGGAGAGCGCCGCGGGGCGGGCGAAGGACAACGCGCGGTACTTGAACGACTACGCCGCGCAGTCCGGAATTAGCCGAGCGTTGGTGAAGGCCATCGCTGCCCTTCAAAAGAAAGCGAAAGCAGTTGTCGGAAAACGAGGAAAAGCAAGCCCGCTTGCCCGCGCGATTAGCCCGCTGAAGGAGATGAAGGCAAAGACCGTTGTGGACTTGGAATTGCTCGAGCAGAAAGAGGCAGAGGAGGCGAAAAAGTTTGAGGCAGCGCAAGTGGCGCTACAGGACGATTTGGACGCCGTAAAAGACGAGTTGGCCGATGTGAAGGCGGTGAAGTCGCGCGTCGAAGCGGAACTGGAGGAGACAAAGAAACAGTTGAGTTTCATGGAAAAGGGACAGGGTTTGCTCGAGCAGGAAAAAGAAGACTTGGCGAAAACGTGCCAAAAGGCAGTGCTGGCGATTTACGACGCGAAAACGGAGGAGCGGAAAAATGAAGTCGAGGGACTGGAAGCGGTAAAGCGAATCTTGAGCGGGCCGGAGGCGGACGAAGAGTGAGCTGTCTTTCCGATGATGGCGAGTGGGGATAAAAAGATGGACCTCTTTTACGAAACTCCACAAATGATTTTTTCCCCGCGCAATGAGACTGACTCGAGGGCCTTTCTTCGGTACGTGTTCATCTGTCACAAGACTCGCATTCTGTTCGCTGATTATTCAGATCGTTGTGCAGCAAACGTGCTTGCGTCGTCACTACAAAGCTTTGAAAAGCCAATTCGGTTTCCCAATTGATCGGTGTGTTGCTGTGCCTTATCGTAAGACGTCATGCATCGGTGTCGGTCACCTACTTAACTGTAACGAAAACTTTGTCCTCGTGTCGTTTCGCTCGTTGTCGTTTTATGGCAAAGGTTTCCGCTACCGTCCTCCAGTTTCAAGCTTTTGACTCATCTTATCTCCAGCTGTGGCCTCGCATCGGAGTGTATCCCGCTCCCCTGCGTCCCACTTTCGCCCATGTGAAAGTACGCTGCTGGCTACTTACTACACTATCGAGTTCGCGACCATTTTGTTTTTGTTCCACTATTTGTTTGCTTTTCCACCAAAAATATATTTCGGCTAAAATCAACTACTTCCATATAAATTGTGTTAGCGATCGAGTAGTACTCGCCTCCGACGAAGGCAGATGTCGGCTATGCTGGGCGACCCGAACCGCAACAGCCGGGAGGCGTACGGTGACCTGGAGTCTACTGCCGCCCAGGTGATGGGTAGTACCGCTGACGGGCTCGACGAGGACGGCGTTCCCCTCGACCGGCTTGCCTACAGCAGCCTGACTGCTGAGGAGCAGGTCAAAGTGCTCGTGAGCGAGATGGAGAGGAACTCGACGGAGAACAAGAACAACATCGAGGAGATCTCGTCGGAGGCGGCCAGCGAGAAGTTCGAGAAGTTCGAGCGCGAGGCTAAGTCCGTTCTGAAGATGGTGAAGATCCCTTCCGCAAAGGAGTACCGGCAGCTCGAGTACAAGGCCGCGATGAAGTACGAGGCGGAGCGCAAATTCCGGATTCTGGCACAGCTCGCGACCGAGGACGCGAAGCTGGTCGCGAGTCGCCGGCACGAGGTGAAGCTGCTGAACGAGCTCGAAGCCGTGGCCGCGAGCTACACGAAGCGCGTGGAGAACGCGCGGCGGGAGCTGCGGCGGGCGCAGCGCATCGACGCCCTGAGCAAAGCGGACGAATACATAAAGGAAAAACAGTGGCTGCTGGAGACGAAACTGAACCTGATCCACCAGCAAGAGGGCATCGTGGGAAACAAACGCGCACTGAAGGAGAACGAAAAACTGAAACAGGAGATGGAGATGCTGCGCGAAGACGTGGAAAACGAAGCGCTGGGAGATCTAAAAGCCGTGGTGCACGAGGCACACATACCCTTCGCGAACCTCCTGATCCACCATCACCCGCGCATCTTGTTAAGGCGGATCATCGTCGACCCACTTTGGTAGGCATTTAAGTAGCTGGTCTCGTTCGAATTCGATCGATGCCACAGCAGGCGACGGGCTGTATTGTCTTGCATTTGGTCTCGTATGATTTCGTCTCGTCGTGTTATAGGCTTGTATTTGGTCGTCGCGTTGTGCTCCTGCCTATGGTAGGGAGGAAGCCGGCGCCGCAAAGTGAAAAGCAGGAGGCGCCAAGAATGTTCTACTGCGTTGTCTCTGATGTTTCAAGTCTGGCATTTTGTCTCGTACTAGTTGGTCTCGACAATCGACCCGAACGAGCCATCGATCGGCCAGAAATGCCCAGACCGAAAGTGGGTTTTTCGCCCCTCTAACCATGGAGACGCCGCACGACGAGCTGAAGAGCGCGCTCCGGAAGTCGCTGGAGCGGACCGCCAGCGGGCCGCTCGCGACCTCCTCCGGGTCGCTGGCGGGCGACGAGAAGCGGCCCGCGGGGAAGCGTCGGTCCCGCTCGGCTGTGAACGCCCGACGCGGCGATTCGGGGATCCACCAACTCGTCTCCGACCAGCAGGAGCGCGCGCGGCACTTGTTTTCCCCGAAGTCGCGGAAGTTCCTCAACGGGCGGTCGGAGTCGCCGTCGAAGACCACGCCGTCGCGGCCGCCGATGACCTACCAGCTGAGTCGGGGGTCGACCTCCATCCGGGACTCGCGCGACAAGGAGCGAGCGGCGAAGCACCAAAAGAAGTTGAAGATTACGCCGTGGCTTTCGGCCACCGGGATGGACCTCGCGCGCATGGAAAAGGGCCGCGACCACGCGGGGAGGACGACGCTGGACCTCGCGAACGAACTGCGGCTGGTGATTCCGGCGGTGAAGGCCGCGCACACGCGGGAAATGAAGGTGCAGGGCGCGATCAACCGGATCCGGTCGCAACAGGACCGGCACATGAAGGACGCGTTGAACCGCGACGAAACCAAGTACAGCCTGCACATCCGGAAATTACTCCACGAGTGGAAGAGGGAACTCACGAAGCTGCACGCAAACGTTAGCCAAATGGAGGTTTTGGAAAACGAGCTGCTGCTGAAGACGGGAAAATATGAAAAAGTCATCCTGGAGAGGCACAAAAGCTCGATGCTGTACGGGATAATCGAAAAATGAAAACAGCTTTCGAAGCCTTGCGCTGTGACGGTTTTTATCTCTGCTACAGGAATCTTCTGATTCTGAAGTATAATAGTTTGAGCTTGACGAGGTGGTGGGGGGAAGAGGTCAAGCTACACGTAGTAGATGGGGAGGAGTTCGCTGAAATCTTCAGACGCGACCATTCGACGGAGGGGGGAGAAGTGGGAAAGGTGGTGGTAGAGGTTTGGCGCGGTGAATACCAAACAGAGTTGTGGGCCAGTGGATTCTTGTGAATACGTTGTGGCAAAGTTATCAGCGTAGCGGAGGAACCATAGGGTACCTGTTTAGGTGTTGAGACAGGAATACGAAGGATCGCGGTTCTGGGAGTATAGTAAAGGTAGGAATTTCTTTCATGCCGTTTTTACATTATTGCTTAGTTAGTTAGCGCAGGAGCTCTTGGTTTCTTACAAATCTATTCTGATAACATTATTGCTTTTATCCTTCAAAGCAAAAAACTTCTCGGCGGTGAGATTGTCTTCACCGCACCGGAGAAGCTTGGAATTGAACTAGTCGCTATCTATCTATGTTTTTCTTTATACACGACCCGATGGTACATCAACTTAACGCAAAAGTACTGGCGCGTGCGGCTCCCGAAGGGTACACAGAACGTCATTCAGGACGTTCGTAGCTCTTCATGCAAGTTTTTCTTTATCCCCCGTGTAGAATCTTCTCTTTTGTTTAGCAATTCGTTATGAACGTAGATCGAGCACAGATCGAGCACCTGCAGTTAACACGCCGGTGAGGAGATAGAGACATTCGATGCGCCGGATACTTTTAAATCAGCTAGGTCGGTCGAGAACAATTTTTCTGGCGTGTTGGAAGTACGGGTAGTGCGGAAGTGAAGGTGACGCACTTTGTTCTTGTTCGCGCCGCATGAGATGAAGGAGATGACGGTTCCGTGATTGCATCGTGCCTCCTTGAGAGAGAGAGAGAGAACGCGGAGTGAGATGAGATCGAAGCGGTGGCACCAAAACTTTGAGAGCAGTTCGCAAACCAAGAGAGACAGAGAGACAAAAGCTCGCTTTTTCGTGCTTTGTTTGTCGCTTGAGCACTGTCTGCTTTGTATGCCGCGATTTTCGACACCGACCTCCAACGACCCTCCGCAGACGGTAAGTGTTTACTTCTTTTTCATTTACCCTTCCAGCATGGCAATTCCCCACTACAGGCGCGGTATTTTGGCCATGTCATGCGAGGGCCGCGCGACAGCGTCACTAGGATCGCACTCATAGGCAAGTTTTTCCCGAATGGGGTCGCCGACTACGAGCCGGCGGTTGACCTCTATCGTTCCGAGAAGAACGTTAGGCAGCTTGAACCAAGGCAAAGGGAGATGCGAGACATGCTGGGTGACATGATCAGCCACTTGCGCGACGACTGCGGGATGCCGGTGCAGCTCCTGTACTTGCTCTTCGAGACCCCCGAGGAGGCTGAGGAGCGTCGGCCTGACCTTGGGCCGCAGCGTCTATACGCAATGAACAAGGGTACGTACTACGCAGTGACCCGTCAGTGGTTCATTGCTCAGACCGCTAGGGACTGGGCGCGGGGTTGTGCCCAGACTAGGCAGTGGGCTGCTGACAAGCTCGTGGAAAAATACTTCGGGGACAAGAAGAACAAGCTCCTGACTCGCGATCAGATTAGGAGGAAGGCGCTGCGGTTGGGTGATGATCCGGAGCAGATGGTGACAGAACACTATCGGCCGCCTAGGAATGGGGCGGAGAGGATGTTGCTAGGTCGCGAGTGCCCGTGGTGCTGCAAGGTGATAAAAGCCGATGGTGACGAGGAGCAGGGCGGGATCTGGTGCGAGCCGGTGGAGCCGCTTCTGATGTCGGACGAGATGCGCGCGCACCTAGCCGAGGAGCACCCGGTAAACCAGCTGCCAGCGGAGGGAAGGCGCCAGCTGGGCGAGCTGGTTAAGCAGGCCAAGGAGAAGGACAAGGCTCGCGGCGAAGAGATAAGATGCGAGATCGTGGAGGAGCTGGTGGCCACTGGGCTGGTTAGTGAAGTACAGCACTGCGGACCGCGGAGGCCCGGGCGGGTAACGCACGTGCGCAAGCTGAAGTGTCATGTGTGCAACATCGCCTTCACGACGGGGGCGGGGGCGATGAAGTTGCATATGCAGGGCCACGAGCGCAACGACTACACCAAGGTAGGGCAACTCTGCATACCGATTAGGGGTTACGTAGACGACGAAGAACGCCGCAGGAGGGAGGAGTACAGGCCGGAGCAGCACGCTTTGAACGGCGCCGGCCAGTACTTCTGGGGAAGTGATGCCAGGTTGTTCCGGGTTGATGTCCCTCAGGACGCTAGGCACGTTGATCCGGTCACGGGTGAGAAGGGCATCGCTTGCCGGGTTTGCGGCGATAAGGTGTACCCCTACGACGAGCGCCTTCACAAACTGCGCGCCAGGAGTTCGAAGGTGAGCAAAATGCGAAAACACGAGGAGGCTTGCAGGAGGCGCAAGGAGGCTGCAGAAGCGGAAGCAGCGAAAAAGAGGAAAAAGCAGCAGGAGGAAGCATCTGCTGCTGCTGCGAAGAAGAGGAAAATCGCTCGTGATCGGAAGGAGAAACCTTGACTCAGCACTGATCGAAGCGCTCCGCTTGTTCCGCGAATAAATCGCTTGGTCTCGGCACAATGACATAGCCGGGACAAACGTACACCCCTAGTTGGGTAAATCATCATCATCAACACTAATTCGTGCATGATTTGATGAACAAGAACAAGCTTTCCACTTCAAGTAAAATTGTCTTCTTTCGCAACCAAAATTGAAATTCTAGGGTGTGCTACGGGACCGCGAGAATTGGTCACCGGCAGGAATTTTTGAGAAATGAGGTAGAGCGCAGAATTCACAGGAGATGTTGTGGCCATTGACGGGGACCTCAGCAGCGTCCTCGTCGCTGCGGCCCCCGCCCGATGACCCTGGGTGTAAGGACGGCGGAACAGCGAGACTGGAGGCGCCTCCCGCAGCCTCCGCGCAGCACCGGCAGTTGTCCCAGTCACCCGCACGCCAGGTGGCTTCACTGGTAGCCCGAAAAGAACGCCCTCACCATACCGGATGCGGCAGCGCGCAGGCATCAGCCGCGGCCTTCTCCGCCGCGTCGAGAACAAGCGGGCGCGAAAACACGAGAACATTGTGCAACAAAATCGCAATGCGGGGCAAGAAGCGTGGGCGCAAACGTCGCCAGACGCAAACCTGGAGGAGGAGTATCGCGGCGCTGGGCGGTTCCGTCGCCGCAAGCATAGGGGCGGGCAGCCTCCTGACAGGTTCGTTCGTGAACGGGATGGATGAGGAAATGGCAAAATGGCTTGAGAACCAGATAGCACGGGAAAAGCAGTTGAAGGGAGACAAGGCGGGCGAGATAATGTCGATCGAAGAAGACGACAGGCGGCGAAAGTTGGAAAAAATCGCGGAGGAACGGCGCGGTGAAGGGGCGATCGCGGACAAAATTTTTCGGGGGGGCGATCATGAGGATGATGTGGAAGGGAAAAGCGCGGAAAATGGAAGTGCGGGGCAGGATCACGAAAGGACGGCTGCAGAGGTCGTTCCGTTCGGGACTGCGCCGAGCACGCCGCCGGATTTGGTAGCGGACGCGAGGCGGTATTTGGAAATGGAGCACGACCGCGACCACGACCGGGGTTGGAAGCTAGCGCGGAAACTCATAGAAAAGGCCGCAAGTCGGAGTCGTGGCAGCAGTAGTTCCGGCCCAGCATCAGGATCCTCCTCGAGCGCTGCCCATGAGGACGACGTCCGCGACGCAGATCGGTACCTCCCCGGCGAGGTCGAGGATGTGGACAGTGCCGCACTAACCACCAGCAGCAAGCCGTGGGGCCACGAGGCCGTTCGGAAGGGCGCGGACTTTTTTGATCGCTCCTCCCAGTGGGAGAAAGGCTCCCTGCACGAGAAAACGGTGGCTGCGCAGCGGCGGAACTTGATGCACGCCGACAACCCGAACTTCCCAAGGGCGGTGTCGAAAAACAAAAATAGTAAAGCCGCCGGGGAGATAGTAGTGCCGAGCACGGACTACCGCGTGTTAGCCGAGCACGAGCGCAGTTTGGAGTTGCACGCGAGCCCGGAAGCGAAGAAGCGGAGGCGGGCGCAGAACGGTGCGTTGAACCCGCTGCACCCGAGTCTGACGACGCCGGACCGCGTGTTCGAACGGCGGACGGCGCAGCGTCGCATGGAGGCGCAGGAAGCGGACATAAGTCGCTACGTGCTGCAGGAGGACAGCGGACTGCAGGAAGACTACAACTTAATGCTGGCGCAACTCGAGTTCGAGCAGGAGAAAGCTTCCGCAGACCATTCCGAAGACGGGAGCCTATTGTTCGGTGGGGGAGCTGCATCTTTTGCGAGTACGCGCGAGCTGTCCTTGTCCTCCTCTGCGGATTCGTCCGTGGCTGCAAGTAACCCTTTCGCTGACTGCCTGCAGTCGGGCAGCTTTGCGAAGACGGAGGCGCGCATCAACGAGCGTGTGCGGAAGCTCAAGGCCAGCACGGCTTTTCGCAAGGGCGGACTGAAGGCGGTCGAAGAGGACCTCGCTATGTTGAAGGACGGCGGCGAAAAGAAGAACCTCGAGGACGTATTGCTGGATTTAGAAGACATCGCGGAGGAATACGAGGAAGAGTCCGTGATGCGGGAGCTGTTGAATCCGCTTGGGCCCTTCGAATCGGTCGGGACCCTCGGGAAAAACGAGGTCTCGTTCTACGAAACGGCGGAAGACAACCACAAGTCCGAGGTAGTGCGGGACCTACGAAGGGCGTTGAAGGACCAGCGAGCGGGTATGCGAGTAGTGGACGTGGTGCGGAGGCTCCGGAAGAAAAGCGCAGCGCGGCGGAGGCGACGAAGAATGGAAAGCAGCGAGAAACAAGGCCTTTCAGACGGCGAGGACGAAAAAAAGTCCGCTCTAGGGGGGAAATGCGTGGTCGCGAGCGCCGGCGACTCGCTGCAACTCGAAGCTTGGAAGGATCCAACGTTGACGCAGAGCGGCAAGCAGGGCAGCCGGGGATTGCAACTTTCGTCTCCCGCCACCGCGCTTTTCAGCGGCGATCCGGCCTTCGCCAAGGACCCGTTTTCCTCCGCGTTGGATGCCAATTCGCTCGACGAGAATAGGCTCGCCGCCGCCTACCGCAAGCTCCGGCTCTCCAACCACGCCCGCGAGCAGAAGTTCAATCCGAGGCGGTCGCTGTCCTCCCACCTCACGGGGCACTTCTTTACGGTGCAGCCGCGGGCGCTCGCGGGTCACTACGACGGGCGGGACGAGTACTGCAAGAAGTGGACGGAGTCGCCCCCCGTCGTCTCCCGGACGAACGGGCAGTTTCCGCGTGACGGCACCGGTATCATGGAGCAGCAGAACAAGGCCTGCGGCGTCGGCATCGTCAACTACTTCTTCACCACCTCCGACCTCCCGGACTACGCCGCGAACCCGGACCTGCAGCAGGTGATCGCGATTGAGCTCAAGTGGGCCACCTTCATCGTCTCCGAAACGTGCGAGAACCTGTTGGATGCGAGCGGGGGCCTGGCGGTGGGGAGCTGTCGCTTCCAGGCCAACGAGGCGAAGTTCTTCCTGTCGCAGGGACTGGTGAAAAACACGGCGTACAGACTCTCGGTGCGGCACTTCAACCCGGAAACCGTGGTGCGGGCAGCGGTCATGAACGACGACGGGCTCAAAGAAATCGCCCCCACGCTGGACGCGCGGGGTTTCGTTGTAAACACGGGCGCGCAGAGCGAGGTCCTGCGGATCGGAGAGCCAAACGATCCGGCGGCGATCAACGTGCGCCAATACGAGCGGATCGACGTGCGAAAAGGAAGCATGGCAGGTACGGCGATAGTATTATACATTTTGCAGCTTAATATTTTTTGAGCTTGCAGGTTTCGATTGCGGGGTTTGGTGTTGTCGCCGGTGTAATTCGCTTTTTGAAGAAGAACTGGTACGTAGGTACCTGTACGTGGGGTGGATGATGGACACCGATTTCGATTGCAGTTCGTTGTTCGACGAATTTATTATGGCCAAAACACCAACCACCTTCAGGCGTGAACGTGACCAATCCGGACATCGCCACCGCCGTGCTTGGTCGCAAGACTCCGGCGTCGCTGCATTTTTCGCACGAGTATCTCTCCGTCGAGAACACTTTTAGCCTCGTCGTGAAAATCCACCAGGGCCAGAACATCGAGCAGCCCACGCAGCCGCAGCCGCTTCAGTTCATCAAGCACAACGCGAAGCATCCGGCCGCCGACACGGAGAATGCCCAAAGGGCGCTGAACATCCAGTGGGAGTGGGACGACGTGCTGGTAAATCTTGGTCCGGACGGAACGCCCTCTGGAAACAGGCCGAACCAAAACCTGCGGGGCTACGTGAACGGCTTCAGCTGGCGCCCAAGCGCAGAATACGACAGCCGGCAGGGGACCACGGGAATCCTGTTCACTTTCGGTATTCATCTTGCGATTGTTGTAACACATGCAGTTGTAGATGTAGTGCACTGGTCGTTTAATTTCTAGCTCGATATCGATTAATTTAGTAGAAGTGAAGTCACGGCGGGCACAACATGGACAAAACGAACCAAACGAGTCAATCACTACAGGCTTCCGCTTTTACGGCACCCTTCGTGCGCCGCAGGGACGCGCAGTGTTTCTGTCGCAGCCGAGCCACATCTGGGAGCTGGCGAGCTTGTCGACGAGCGGCGGAACGACGGAATGCGTCGGCGTA
The DNA here is from genome assembly GCA_005223375.1 of Amoebophrya sp. AT5.2. Taxonomy (NCBI): domain Eukaryota; class Dinophyceae; order Syndiniales; family Amoebophryaceae; genus Amoebophrya; species Amoebophrya sp. AT5.2. The sequence continues at coordinate 23,128 of RXOD01004174.1, forward strand.
CAGTACAACCCGGGTGTGGGGCTGAAATGCAACGTCTTTAAATACCCAGGTACTTTTCACTTTTGCAATCGATGCTTGTGCAGTTCTTCGGGGAGCAGCTCGTCAGAGGGTGGAAAGTAACTGCAAACTCAAGCTGCGTTGACGGCTCCTCCACGTGAGAGCGAATTTACCAGGAGCCCGGACACAACCAAAAACCGACATTCAAATCCCACCCCTCGTCGTCGTCACAGGTTACCAGGGCAACAATCTTGCGAACGGGATTTTCTTTTTCTACGATTCCGCTTCTACGGTGGCCATCGATACGAAGATCTCGCTTCGTTTGAACAACCCGGCCCAGGCGGTGAACATGTTTTGGCTGTCCTACACCTACCAGTACATGAACGGCATCATGCGGGCGCCCTTCACCATGGAGCTGGACAAGCCGATCGCGACCCAGGGCGCGGGGAGCGGCGAGATTTTGTCCACCAGCTCTTCCGCGGTGAACGCCAAGAACAAGATCGTGATGTTGTTCAAGCCCGGCAACACTGTGATCCCTATGAGCAGCATCCTGCTCAGCGGCTACCTGGTCATCCTGCCCCCGACCGGGTTCGAAGTGGACAAAACGGGTACGCTTGATTGGTCGGGGCGTGATTTGCCTTTGTTGATGCGTATGGTTTTTTGGCTTGTTCTTGTGGATTTGTCTTGTACTTGTCGCATGCGAGGGTAAGCGCTATTTTTAAATTTGTGCGAGAAGGAGGTCGAAGCTCCTGGGCAGTAAATGGCTCTCGATGTTGAAACGCTCGGCACTAATCGTAACAGTCGCTCCTTCTTCCGTTGCCGGCTACAACGCGCTCCCTTGCTCCGATTACAGCTCAAAAAAATGCATTGTTAGAAGCATCTTTTCAAAACGGCCGCCCCTCTTTTTGGCCCGTTTTGGGCGTTTTTTGGCCTCGTTGTGCCGCCGCCAAAGCTCCGTCGAAGTGCCTACCAGACGAGGGCCCCTAGGTGATCAATTGCGTCCGCTCAGACTGCGCTACCCAAGCTGCTGCCTCCCCCAGAGGGTTCTGCCTGCTCCCTTCCCCTCTATCGCTTGCCCCTAGCAGACTAGCGCCAGCTGTTGCATCTCGACACTTGCAACTGCTTGCCTGTCACCTGTGAATGGCTCATCTCCCCTGACTGCCCCGACACCCTCCCCCCTGATGCCCCGACACGCGAGCGCCCCCCGGCAATCGGGCGGCATGGATCCCAGAACACATCGAGTCTCTCGTGGCATCCGGTTTTTACAAGATGTTTCAGAAGATGCATTGTTTTGACCTGTAATCCGAGTGGCCCGTCTCCGACCAGCAGCAGAACCGGTGGCTGTGCAATATCCGCGATTTGGCTCTGTTCCGCGACGCGTCTTACGCGGTGCAGCTGGGTGTGATCAATCCCGGCGAGCCGCAGATCAACACGGCGTGGCGGGTGGAGGTCTGGCAGCTCGACCGGAGCAAACCCCTGGCCACGACGCGCGAGATCAAGGGCATTGCCGTGTCCGGGACGATGGTCGCGAGCTTCGAGCCGTACAACCAGGTGCTCGGGAACGTGAACATGATCACGTTTAAGTTCCAGCCGTCGCGCGACGTGACGCTTGCCGCCAACGCCACGTTTTCCATCACCGCGCCGGAGGGCTTCCAGATTTCGAAACGCTGTGCGGGCTTCGTGCGCGGCACTCTGCCGGCGGACACCGTGTGCAAGGGGACGGACAGCGTCTCCGCGACGTTGCGGTTTCCCGGCCTGAACGCGATCAAGCAGGGCGAGCTGTACGAATTCATGCTGGACGTGGTGAACCCGTCCACGAACCTGCTGAACACGCCGAACGTGTGGCGGTTCGACACGGTGCGGCCGGACGGTATCGTTTCCGACACGACGAACTACCCCGGGTTCTTCCTCTACCCATCGGAGTTCGCGTCCTTCACCGTGATCCCGCAGAGCCGGCTCGCGGGGACCACCCGCCTGGACGTGCGGTTCGTGAGCAAGGTGCCGATCGCCACCGGCAGCTACATCCGCATCATGGCGCCGATCGGGATCAAGTGGTCCCGCACGAACGCGGCGTTCTCCACCGCCTCGTCCGTCACGGGCACGAACTCCATGTCCACGGAGCCCGCCGTGATCGGGTCCTCCTCCGCCGTGGACAACACGCTGGACAACATGCTGCTGCTGCGGCTGTCCCAGAACCTGCTCGCGGACTTTGAGTACGGCATCGCGCACAACATCATCGTGCCGGCGCAGACGCCCATCCCGAACCGGTACTGGATCGACACCTACGTGGAGACGGGAAGCGCCGCGGCCGGGGACTTCGACTACATCGCGAGCCTGGGCGCGCCGGGCTTCCGGACGCAGGCGCTGTTCAACACGATCGTGTCGCCGTACAACAACGTGGAGCTCGCGTGGAACAACCCCACTACGGTGAAGTTCGAGACCACGACCGCGGTGAGTTCGGTTTTGTCCGACCAGGGCACCGTGATGGTGCAGTCGGAGCTGTACGTGCAGGCGCCCCCGGGGTTCACCTTCATCTGCCCGACGAAGGGGTGGAACCCGCCGACGCAGGTGATTCCGGACGGGTTTTCGAAGATGCCCGCGGACGCGGAGTGCTACATCAACCACCAGGTCGCCGAGGAGCGGCGCGTGGTGCATCTGCTTTTCCGGCAGCAGGGCCTCAGCAAGAACACGAAGTACATCTTCGAGGTGGAGATCGTGAATGCGGGGACCGTGAACCCGACGACGAACAAGTTCGTGCTGGAGACGCGGGTCGACGGCGTGAAGGTGGAGGGCGTGGAGATCGGGGGGTACGACCTCGCCAAGCCGATGTCCAATACGCGGTACGAGGCGCCAGGGTTTTTGGAGACGGGCGAGGACCGCACGGTGGACGCGTACAATAACCAGATCGCGTTCGTGATGGGCATCACGCAGCCGATGCCCCCTTCCTCGGTGCTCGAGGTGGGCGGCCCGAACGGCTTCCTCTTCTCCCCGCGCTGCATCGGCGACGTCGGCTGGGCGCAGAAGTTCTCGTCGGCGGACTCGTTAGTGTTCCCGGACGCGACGGAGTGCACCTCCATGGCGGCCACCACGGGGGAGGGAAACAAAATCCGCATCACGCTGAAGGACGCGCTGATCGTCGGAAAGTACCCCTTCTTCGTGAAGGTGCAGAACCCGAACTTCTCGATCCCCCCGGAAAAAAACTTCTGGACCATCCGCGTGTACGAACCGGGAAGCAGCGTCGCGACCATGGCGGAAGCCTGGGTGGTCGGCTTCGACATTCAGGTACTTACTAGTAGTAGAGCCACATCAAACTTCCGAGCAAATCGATCGAAAGCGAGTCCGAATGTGAATTTTTCTCTACTTCCATCGATCGCAGGTTGTGAAGGAGGTCGAGGTGTATCCGTACAATCCGGGCAACGGGATTCCGGGCGAGGCGGCGCCCAACCCGCTGGACATCCGGTTCAAGCTGACCACCAGGCTTCCTTCGTTCAGCGAGGAGGCGAACGGGGCGCTGATTCTGGTCGTGCCGCCCACGGGGTTCCACTTCCCCTCGGTGTGCAGAAACTTCATGCAAGCGCCGTACGACGCTCCCTACCTCGCGCACATGCAGTACGCTCCGCTGCCGACGACCACGGTGTGCAATTAAGGGGAGGATCAACCCATTTTCCTGGCCATTGGTCTGGTGGTGGGCGTCTTGTATTTCCTGTGGTAGTTGGTCGCGTATGTTGTGGGCCGTGGCGAT
>RXOD01004175.1:0-26848 GCA_005223375.1 Amoebophrya sp. AT5.2
TGTAACTATTAATAATCACTGTCTATACATTTTTGGTGGGAGGGCGGCTGCAACCACCTCGTGATTCACATTCATTCATTGTTTGAGTTTGATGCTCACTAGTTGTAGTTGTGATCAGGCGACCGCGACGAGGGTATAAAAATGAAGGCAACGAAATCTCGAATCCCATGCAGTAATATCGCACCCAGTTCATTCTCGTCCGGTCGCGCTAGACAGAGCGGTACACCGAGCAATATGGCGCTGAGGAGAAGCGTTACCCATAGTTGAGCCTTGCTCAATTGTGTCGTCCAGCAAGACCGTGAAGATCCCGCCTTTACCTCGCTTCCCCCGGTGCCACCTGCTGCACCTTTTAGTTTTGACTGTAGCGGCGGTTTCGTACTTTCTTCATCCGCGTGTTGACTTTGCATCTTGAAGGCTGCACAATGACCATCGTGGTCGAGCAGACTCGACACCGGAGGGCCGCCAGGTGGGTGTGCTGGTGGTGGTCTGTCAACTGACGACGCGGCCGCTCTGCTTCCGGCGCCACCAGGTGCAACCTGCAGCGGCCGTGTGACCGTCATGGTGTATTTGCCCAGTGTCTGGCGCTGTAGATGATCTAACAACTGCTGATGCGGATGCTGCCGCGCAGAGTCCTTCGTCGAGACGGCGGCTTTTTCCGCAACGAGTCGACTACTCGGATCGTGAGAAAGTGATCGGTTGACCGCCGAATCTACTTTGTTGAAAGTAGATATGCAGTGCCGACGATGCATGTCGTGCTGCTGTGTGCCGCCTGGAGGCTGGAGGGCAGGGGGCTGGTCCTCATTTTCCTGTCTCGTAGCTGCTCCGGAGGTTTCGCAGCGTTTCCGGGCGGGTGTTCCCATCGCAATAAACCCAAACATGGGGAACCACCAGAACACTGCCGCAATCAGCAATCCCACCACTTGCCGCGCAACAAGAGTCGCTGCTTCCGCAGAGAGCGTAATCGCGAGTACAAGCGTCACTGCGGCACAGGTCGCGCGCACAAAACTGCACCTAGCTACTCCAAGTGCACTATGATTTCGCCCTGCTCGTCCCGAGGATTCGGAATTCATCTTTTGGTGCCGCAGTTGCAAAACCGACAGGTACCAGCTACCGTACACTACCCCCAGATGTGGTGCATCTTCTACCGCGCCGGAACCTGCTTTTGTTCCGCGACTGCGGAATGAAAGTCGCGGCGCCGGGGGGAGCGGGCCGGAGGCACTTTGTTGATCTTGTTCTTGATGCTGCAGCAGGCTAGAAGTGTCCAGCATGATCGGCGAGGAATCCCACAAATCGCTTCCGTAGAGCGACACGTCGGTCGGGCGCTGGCTGCTGTCGTCGTCGGATGTACATGCCTGGGAAACACCGTCCTCGTCGCGTATGCGGAGGGTGAGCTGCGGCCGTGACGCCAGGTCGACGACATGTGGAGGCGATTCTTGCCAAGATGACGACGGAGAAAGAATCTGCTGCTCAGCGTCGGAGGAGTACGCTTGTTGATCTTCTGGTCCGCTCCTGTTTGGCAGATTCGGATTCTCCCCGGGAGAATCTTCGTTGCTTCCGACATCGTGGAGAACGATACCCACTGAACCCCACCTGGCCAAAAACCGTTCGCAAAGCGGAATCATGAGCGCGAGGTAGGACGCAATCAGATTCAGAGCGATGAAAACAGCACACATCCCAGCGACTAGTTGCGCGAAAAGCTGAGCAGCTGGCGGCGGCGTTATGTCATCACCAGCGGCTTCAACACCAAGAGCACGCGCCCCATAAAAACCGCGCAGCGCCATCAATACCCCACTTGCACTTGTTCTGCTGCTTTCATCACCTCCACTCAGGAACAAGCTGCGCGGCTTTTCCTGCTCAGCAGGTAAGCGCCCGACCACGGCCGACAAAACGATCATCAACACAGCAGAAAGCAGGCCCCGCACTACGTACGCGTTTCGCACCAGTCGCAAATTCAGGCGCGCAGTTGACCACGTGCTGGAGCTAGTAGTTGCAGCTGCACCACCAGCTGCGGCGCTGTAGTTGAGATCCATCGGCTTTCTCGAAGATAAAGTCCGACCTTGCTCCACCGGCACAGATCGAAAAGTCGTATTTGTCGTTTTGCCAAAGGCTGGACAGCACCAGAACGCAAGCACGAACAAGGCAAATGCGTCGCTCACGGCCAGTAGGGGCGCGGCCCAGCCTGACTGCCATCGATTAGGCGCATGAGCTGGAGTGTGGGCAGATGACATCTTCATCCTCGGATCGAAGTGCAAGACGCCGGCAGCTACCACCGCAATGAGACAGAGCGTGACACAGCTCCAAGAAGCAAGAATGCTCGCTCGCCGCGTTATCCTCCGAATTGGCCGCACTCCCGCCAGCAAAACCGCAAGCAGCGCACCGGCCAACAGAACGGGTCCGTAACAATACGTGAGAGAAGGGCCACCACGGGCAAGCTGTTCCCCGTGCTGCATTTCCAACACCGCCTCGACGTCGAGTTTCGTCGGGAGAAAACGAGGCACGAATTGTGGGTCCAGCAGTGGCGGTGGTGATGGCAGATTTCTGTCCGTCTGCGGGGGCGGAGTTGTCATTTTTCCTGTACTACAAGTCGCATTGGGCCTACTGGGCCCATCTTGATGCAGATCGGGGACTTGCAGCCAGATGGCGTTGGCTTGCTCTTGCACGCCTGAGCCAGCTGAAGATGTTGGATCGGCTCCAGCGCCCGCGCAATCAACAGCTGCTGCCGGTGCAGCTGCCTCCTCAGGAACACCCTGCTCGTCCCCCGCCCCCCGCCCCTGCCAACTTTGCTCTTTCCACGCAGGCTGTCGGTTTGTTCGCAGCAACGGTGACGGACAGCAATCTTCGATGTCCGCGAGGACTTTCGTAGGACGCGTTCGTCGTCGCGTATCCGGACTGGGGCTTCGGTTCTGACTCGCACTGTGGTTCGCGGAGCGACCGCGACCGGACGTAGAAGTGCTCCTCTCGACGTCGCCCCTCTGCAGCTGTCCTGCTCCTGCTCCACCGAGTCCGTGACGTGGACTCCACCAATCTACACAGCGATGGTGCAGGTGCTCCTCTACAACTCCTTTCCCGGCTCCGACGGAGGCTCGTGGCCTAGGCGGCCCCCTGCCTTCGGCGACGTTCATGTTCTCAACCGCCCGCAACATCTTCTGCTTCGCATGATCTGAGGTTAGCATCTCCACTTCTTCATCCTCCTCGATGCCCACCTCCACCCGCGGACGCAGCACGCGGCGGCGGCCCCGATTGCGCAAGTTGAAATTACTGGTGCGCGGCTGGTCTTGAAGCCCCGAGGCGTTCAGGCTGCCACTGGACGCCCCGGCGCTCCCGCCGAGGAAAGCGAAAGAAAAGTCGCATAATAAGGCGGGCACACCCCCTCCCCCTCCAGCAACGTCGTCCTTTTGACTCGTCTGATTCCTTATCTCATCTGTTTCTACTGTACTGGCGGCGCTATTGTCTTGGTCGTCACTGTGGTTATCTTCTCGAGGGGGTGTTGGTGTCGCTGCGAACGGAAGTGAGGCCGGGGCTGCAGCGCTTGCAACTTCTGTATCACCGTCTGTCATACCAACATGCGTCAGTGCGAGAATCGTGCTTCTAAAGGTTGTGTCCACTGCGGCGGCCGCGGCACCCCTCGTGACCGTCTTCAGAATCTTGCCCGTGGTGGCCGTTAGGGTGGCAAACGTCATGTGCTGCGAGGCAAGGTCGCCGAGCACGAGGAAGCACTGCCCAACGCCGTGCAGCTGCAGGGCAGCGACCAGAAATACCGTGGCGTAGAAGAGGCAGTCGAAGACGAAAACAGAACAAAACAAACCGAGCTTTCTCGTCGCGGATATTGGTTGAAATGGTTCTTCCCCCGCAACGGAGCGATGAGCGCTGCCACTTCCACTTGGCAAGACGAGATCCTCCACCGCATGCGGACAGGTGGTCCCGCCCCCGGCGCCGAAGAAGGTTTCATAACTTCCCGCTCGTCGGCGCAGGCCGCGTATGTTGCTGGTGCTTGCGGCGGGCGAGAAGACAGTCTTTGTGTTTGAGGCTTGTTGACGATGTCCCATGTTCTTGACGCCGCCTGGTGACGCTTCGAAAGCGCGCGGCCTGCTTGCACTTTCCGCGGGCGGCAGCGGAGCCGGGGGGCAGTCGGCGTCCAGCTCCGAATCTTCGTTGTGCTTCAAATTGGCCTTTTCGGAAAAAGCCAAGAAAAAAACCATTCGCGCAAGGTCCGGTAGACGGCAGTAATTGCAATGAAGCGGGTCCGCGTTCTGCAAACACCACTCTTCATCACCCTCTTCTGGCGGTGGCAAGCCACCCTCCACACTAAGAACCTCCCGATCCCGGGCTTTACTCTCGTCGCTGCGCGGGCTCTGACACTGACTCGTACTACTCCTGGTGCGAATCACATCGCCTGCTTCCCCACGTTCACTTGCACTTGCTGCTCCGCGTATACGCATCAATTTTTCCCCGCTTTCGAACTCCAGAAGCACGCAATGCATCGAGGCCAAGCAGCTACCGACCGCTGCGGCGAGAAAACCGATGACCAATGGCACGACGAGTTGCCCGCCAGAGAAGATTGTATCCGATGATGAAGTAGAGAAGAACACGCCGTCGTGTATCTGCTGAAAGACCGTCGTAGGCAGCAGGATGAAGTGCAACCCTGCACCAAAACTTGCCATCGAAAGCACTTGCAAAGCTTCGTCGAGACAAAGTGAGATTCTGGATTTGATGCTGGATGGAGCGCTGCTTGTGTGTTCGGACTTTTTTGCATCCTGCGCCCCTGCCACTGCCAGGTTGCGTCCGGCAGAGTCGTGCTCGCCTTCCTCAGACAGCGAGGGCCAACTATTGCTGGAAGGAGCTTTTGATGATCCTGGCAGTGATGGAGCAAACACCTCTCCACTGGTGGTCTCGCGCACCATATCGGACACGGGCTCGGGGCGCATCATCGGGGCGCGCTGCGCTGGCGGTCGGTTTCACCCTTGATCGTCGTAGTCGTCGCCATGGAGGGAGCGGCTCCTGGTGCAACCGCAACCCGCCGGCGCGTCAGATCAAAACGACGCAACGTTGACGATGACGTCGCAACCGCGTTAACACGGTAGCACGGATGAGTTCTTCGATTTCATCTCCGGAGCAAGCAAGCACCAGGTGCCCGCGTGTGGTAGAATTCCTGACGTCGACGCCGCCTGCTGCTTCTGCCGGCAACATCGTGCCCGCGCGTCTCCTGAAGGAGCTGGAGGTAACGGAGCAGAGCGAGAGCGCTTTGTTAAAATTGCAAAAATCTTCGTCATGTGTGATATCGCCTGCTGCTGGCCCTGGGCCTGGCAGCTCTCCTGGCGTTTATTCCGACGATTGCACTACGTTTGAGGGGGTTTAAGAAAGTAATAAATAGCCGACAAGCACCATCGTGAGAGACGAGAAGGGCATCCTGCCAGCGGAAACCACAGTCGTTCCGAGGTGTATAGCACTGATTTGAGAAAGAAGAAGAACCAGTGATTGTAAAGAAGCAACAAGGGATAAAACAACATTTGATTGTAGTAAATTCATTGCACGAGGAGAGCGTGAGAACGTGAGTTTTTCTTGTAAATCGCTATCGCAACCGCGCTGCGACAAAGTATTTTGTCCCCCCTCCCGTGCGAAATGCAGTCCAGGTGCCTCTGTCTGCCGTTTTCATCAAAACTGCGCCCTCTGCCGTTTTCATCAACAACTGCTCAAGTAGCACAGCGAACTCGTACTGTCGTGGTCTTTCCTATCATCGATCAAGATCAATTGGCGTCCATCGCGATCTCATCCCCCCTGACTCACCCTGACCAGTCTTTGCGCGCGCATGATTTCGTAGGGGAAGTTTATTCGCCGCAGTCGCGTGCCTGCGAAGATTCCTCCTTGCGTTGCGTCCTCCACTGCCCACTCGCTGCCGCGCCACGGAAGTTTGTCCTGCAGCATGAACTTCACCACGTCCGCGGTCATGAGGTACCCCGAAGCCTCCGGGTACGGTGGGTACACAGGCAACCCGCCCAGGTCCTGCACGAAGCGGCAGTTCTCCCAGTGCCGCTGGCTCAGGTCCACCTCCTCCTCTAACGACCCGCAAAAAACGCGGTTCCCGAACAGGATCCGCCCGAACAGGAACGGCAGCCGCCGGCGCTCGCGGCGGGCGCGCTGGTCGCTGGTGTACGAGATCTTGTCGCGCATGCGGTAGTGCACCAGGTGGATGCGCGCGCGGGACTGCGCAGATACAGGAAGCCCGGTGGACGGGTTCTGGTTCTGCTTCTCAATCGTCTGGAAAACCTCGGCTGCCGAGGTCATGCTGGTGGCCCGGGAAGGAGGTCGTGCTGCTGGGTGGTCCTCCTCGTTCTTTGTGTTTGTCTGCAACTTTCTCTCGACCTCGTGAAACGCATCCCCCCACCCCCGCGGCAGCCACCGCGAGTTCTTCACCGAGTCGAGCACTTGACTCCGTCGCGCAGAAGCGGCCTTCTCGCCAACATCTTCATCGCCTATCGACTCCAGCAGTCGCCTCTTCTCCGACCGCAGCCCTTCCCACAGCTCTCCCAGTTCTTCGTTCATTTTTCCGCCCAGCACCAGCATCCCGATGTTGTTCCGGCGTGCTTCCAGCTGCGGCGGCAGCGCGACCACGTTCTCGCAGTGCGAGTAGGTGAAGCAGTGCGAGTTGCCCGTCCCCGTCTCCGGCTCGCCCCACTCGAACCAGCGGCAGTGCGGGTTCCGCTGGCACATCGTCCCGCACTGCAGGAAGGTCGAGTTCCAGTGCTGCGCGAACGTGCGGAACCGGTCGATCACCTCGTCGCCCTGGTAGTCGCAGATGTGGTCGGTGAGCACTTCGTGTTCGCTGCCCCCCTCGATTTAGAGGTTGAAAAAATCCAGGTCGCGCTTCACTGAAGTTCAGGTTTTATTTTTAGGTTTACTTATTAGGCGGTATCGGATCCCAGCACGAGCACCCATTGCCATCGCCCAGCGATACTCGGCCTTGATAAAAGTCCATCAGGCCGCACTTCTTGGCTCTGTTCGTTAAACCGACACCAACAGCAAGGCACTCGCTGGCATTGGCTTCCACCTATGGCTGCAGCAAGGTATGCTGGGGTGGGAACCATCGACACAAGAAGCCGTAGCCTTCTCGGGGGAGCATACGCATGCCCATACTTCATGACCTCTGAACCCTGCTGCTTCTAGTCCTAGTCCCTGAAGAGGAGAGCTACAGCAAGATCTCTCACCAGCAAACCTAACCCTGGACCTAAACCTGAGTTTATTCAACTCTCCCGGGACCGAGCTACGCCGCCGCCGAGCTGGCGAAAAAGCAGAACGTGCTCACGGCTCTGCGTTCCGCACCAAACCTAACCCTGGACCTAAACCTGAGTTTATTCAACCCTTAATCGATCGTGGGCAGGTAGTTCAGGATGGATTGCACGTCCATCGCGTTGTCCACGTCGGCGCGGATAAAATACTTCGTGGACGGGTGGAGTTTTATCGCTTTGCGGTAGGCGGCGAGCATCTTCTCGCTCAGGTGGATGTAGCCGTGCGGGACGTCGACCACCAACAGGTCGCGGGACTGGTCGTGCTCGTTGTAGTCGGGGTCGTCGGCGCAGATCACGAAGTAGTGCAGCTTGGTCGCCAGCCGCGACTTCCGCAGAACGAAAGTGTGCCGGGGCTCGACCAGCTGGGAGCCGGTGGAGGCGTCCGTCACGCCGAAGGGAAAGTGCGCGGCGCGGGCGGACAGAGTCAGACTGTGCGCGGGCGCGTGGCGGTACCGCTTCAGCAGCCGCTCCGTGCGCGCGATCCGAGTGACCGCCTGCTCATTGGTGGCGAGAAAGGAAGGCAGCGCGCGGTCAAACGGCGTCGCTGCGGCCGCGTGTTGATCATTCATCTCAGCGAAGTCCGCTTCATCGTCCTGCTTCGCCAAGTGGTCCTGCGGCACATCACCACGCACAGCGTTATCCTGTTTTCCTACTTTCTCTTTCGCCCCCCGCACATATGTCTCCCGGTCTTCGTCGCGAAAGACGTGTTCTGTCTCAGGCACAAACCTTGGGCCCTCGACGTCCATCACGTGCTGGATCTCGGTGAAGTAGAGGGTTCTCCTCAAGTACGTCGACCGCGCAACCTGCATCAACTCGCGTTGCTTAGCGCACACGGGAATCATGATCAGGACGTCCACTTGGTCGTCGAGGAGAAAGTCCAGCGGTTCTTGGTACGCCGTGATCGTGGTCTTCTCTGCATGTAGGAGGTGGCTCCCGGCGCCGGTGCTGGTTCCAAGGCTGCTACTCGTGGACGCTGTTCTTGCAGCAAGTTCCGTTTGCGCTTCGTCCTCGTCTACATCTTTCTGCCCCACAAGAACATCGTGATGGAAGCTGATCTGGTCCGCGCCCGATGTATTTTTCGCGGCCTTCGTCTCCGCAGCACTAGCGGGAAATAGAACGTCGTTGATTGCACGCCTCCCAGTATCGTAGAACCAGTTCATCAGAGCGCACTCGCGTCCACGGTCCTCCGGTTCCTCGGTGTTGTGGTGCACCCCAACCGTGATCCCAACGGTGTAGGAAAACTTGCTGTCTGCGGCCCGACATTCAGCGATCCCGCGCCCGTTCACGACCCAGCCGACTCTTCTCCTACTTCCGCCGACATCTTGATCTGTAATTCCCACACAATTCGCTCGCGTCGCGACGCAGCCGGGGAGCCCGCCTCCCGCCTCGGTGGAAAGTGAGTTCTCGTCCAAAGCAACGCCTGTGCCCGCCATTTGCATCCGCAGCTTCCCCGACACATCGCTCCAGGGAAGCAGTGCCGTCGTAAACCAAGGTCGCAGCAGGTGCTGATTGCCTCCAAACGAAGTCAAAGACGATCCCGGAAGATCATTACCTTCACCGTGCGCCAGCAGCACGGTTCGTGTTTCTGCGAAGATCTCCGCGAGCAGCTCCTGGCCCCGCTCCGGATCGTCCAGAATCGCCCCAAACTGCTCCTTCAGTTGCTCCTTGCGCGCGTACAGTTCCGCGGCCTTCGCAGGGTCCCACAAAAACAAACTCACGGACAGGTGGAACCGGGGGTTGAACACGGCCGCCTGCGGAACGACGACACTCGAAGAGGGTCCCAGCTTTTCCCGGGGCACCAACGGAAAGTACCGCAGTGCCTTCGTCAACAGCTTGCGCCAGTAGCAGTCGATCGCCGCCGCCGAGAGCCGGGTTTTGGCGAGGAACTTGGCGTTGTCCGCGATCTCGGCGTACACATCCACAGGACTACTGCGCATGGCCGCCTCGAAGGAGTTGAAGTAGGGGTCCACGAACACGTAGTGCTCGTCGTGCCGCAGCAGCGGGTAGAACCACTGGAACAGGATCGGGTGCGACGTGAGGATGACCGCGTTGCAGAAGAGTCGGTACTTGAGGGAAAGGGGCATCGACACGCCCGGAATGTTCGCGAGGAACTGGTACGCGCACCAGTCGGGCACCCGCACGCACTCGCCGGCGGGGACGGACTGCCCGCCGAAGTTCCTCTGCAGCGGCACCGCGAGGCTGCTTCCCTCGTCCTGCGCCTGGTGATGTGCGGGGAACACGCGGTCGAGGAGGTGGGAAACCACCTCCTGCTTGTCGGCCTGCGTGAAGCGCGCCTTGTCCGCGTACAGCTGGCGCAAAACCTCGTCCTCGCTCGTCCCGTCCTGCAGCCCGAACAAGTTGTTCGGCGCGCGCCGCTCCTCCTCCGTCGCCCGCAGTGCTCGCACCGCGCCGTCCGACACGTCGACGCCAAGCTGCCTGCTCTTGTCCCCAAAATCTTCTTTTCCTGCCGCCTCGCCCTTCCGCCGCCACGCCATCCACTCCACGTCCAAAAACTCCGTGGATCCGTCCCTCGCCGCGACCTTTTTCAGGTTCTCCACCACCTGCCTCCGGATCGGGCTCGTGTCCGCGCCGCGCCAGAACAGCTTCGGTTTTTTCTGCGCATAGGCGTCTTCCGCGTCCCCCGCCGCGTCGAGTAGGTCCCGCGTCACCCGCTCCCACGCGTGCGAGCCCTTCGCGTCGCTGTCCGGGCACTCCGCCTCCGGCCAGGAGTGGAAGGAGAAGTCGGGGTACAAAATTCCCGCGCCATTCGGAAGCCGCTTTGCGATCATAAACGTGAGGCCCGCGAACGACCGACAGTCCGTGGGCGCGGGCTGCTGCTCTGGATCAACCACATCCCCGGGTCCGCCGCAGGCTGGAGTGTTCCAGCCATCACTCGTATCGATCACAAGCTCGAGATCGTACTTGGTGAGAGGTAACGGATCGGAATCGTGATCGTCTTCGTCGTGTTCTTGTTTTACTATGTTCCTCTGCCCCACTGGGACCGCTTCCTCGATGCTGGGCCAATATTTCTCCAGCACCCGCTGGATCAGGGTCAGCGTGATCTGGTGCCGCGACTGGAACGGCTTTTTCGAGTCGATCAGGTGCGCGACACCGTCGACGATCCGCAGCACGAAGCACTGCTCGCGACAAAAATCCCGCGACACTTTCAGGTGCGCCGGCCGAAGGAAGTGCTGATCCTGAAGACTGCTCGTCGTAGTTCTTGCAGTTCCCCCTCTGCTACCGTTGTCCGCGGCTCCGTCTGCTTCGTCCTGCCGACGCTCCCACGCATCTAGATCAGCCACACCCTTCGCTTCTCCGCTCATCCTCGCGCTGTCTAGTAGCAGCTGAAAGTCTGCATCCGCCTGCTGGTACAGGCGCACGCTCCCTAACGTTTCGTAGACCTCGCAGACGTCGCCGACGGCGTACGCTGCTGGGATGAGCCCGAAGGGGTCCTTCGCCGGCGCAAGTTCGATTTTGGCGCACTCCGGCACGATAACGCAGTGGTGCTCCCGCGAATAGAACAGGAGCACGCCGCTGGAGTGGCCCTTGCTGAGGAAGTACCTTGCGCATTCTTTCGGCGAGTACCGCCGGACGGCGGACTGCGTGTCCGCCTCCGAGCAGGTGCGGCGGTCGGCGGCCGACCAAAGCGGCGTGAGCTGGAGGGCAACAACAGGTGGCGCCGGTGAGTAACAGCAAACGAGGAAGAACGCTGTTGAGAGAAAAAACCCTGAGGTGGTTGTAGCTGTACATCTGGTAGGAGAAGCTTTGACGCGTGCTACTGACGAATTCGACGGAGTGATGCGTGAAAAGTGCGTCATCGAGAAGTCACCGTCACACGGTGCGTAAAAGTCGAGGCAGAAGAAGATGAGGGAACGAAGGTGCTACATACACAAAGGAGGTGCATAGCGGTCGGGTTCGTAGCGCAAGCGGAGCCTACTTGTATCAGGTCAACACATGAAAGCTAGGTACAAATTCAACTTTATCTTGATCTTCACACATAGAAGATGGTGGTGCTGCTGCTGCGTGCATGGTCGGAATTCAGAACTCTTCGCATCACTACTTAGTGCAGATAGTTAAAACCGTGACCGTAGCAAAAGCAGTAGCTAAACGTGAACTACGACTAGCTCCATAAGATGCGACGAGACCCAGGTAAAGCTTATCGATCCCTTCACGACCACCACAACCAGCACCAGCACCAGCACGTGCACGCCTCCGCCTTTATTCAAACAATAGTTATGGTAATGGTATTGCATTCACGAGCGCGGCCACCACAAAGAGGTAGAATCAATTGAACACATGCTCGATATTTCCGCTCGACACTGGCACAGACATCACTCAGCTTGATTTCCACCGACCACAGCAGGAGCACAAGTACTCGTCGTAGTATAACTTCAGATTCTCATTCTTCTTCTGTCGCGGAAAAACGTTCGCAGCGTCCGACTTCTTCATCTACTGATCTTCTTCGAGAAAAAATCTATCATATATCATGAGTTTTACGACGTTTAAGTGCAAATAAAAATCGATATCGATATGTCTTCCCACCAGACCGTGTCGAAGTTGACGGACTCGCTCTCATGATTCAAACCTGCGTACACAAGCACGCCATTTCCATTTACCAGTAGCCACCGCCGCCACCGCCGCCATAGCCCTTGCCCTTCCCCTTTCCTTTGCTCGGCATGCCGTCGCCACGACCGGAGACGTTGGCGGCGGACGATTTCTGCTTGCGGTCATCCCAGACGGTGTCGAAGGTCACGGTCTCGCCCTCGTTCAGGGACTTGTAGCCGTCGGTCATGATGGCGGAGAAGTGCACAAAGACGTCCTCGCCACCAGCTTCCGGGGTGATGAACCCGAACCCCTTCTCGGAGTTAAAAAACTTGACGGTTCCCTGCAGAGACATCTTGGTGGTCGTTGGTGCTGCAAACGATAAATCTAATTCACGAGGACGTGAATTTTGAGCAGAAGAAGAAATTCTAAAGTCAGAGAAATCCCTGTAAGACGTTGGTTGGATTCGATGTTCGTGATGTTACGTTTCTGGCATAGAGGAGCGTTGCGTGTACAATCATGGAGAGACTCCGAACCTCCAGAGAGCAATGGATCCATGAGCAGCAGCAGTGCCACCGATTTTGGTTCTGATCATGTCCAGCATGTTCTTCTGATCCGTGCTAAACGCGGGATCATGCTTTGGCTTTGGGTCATGTATACAAGGCTACTGGGGAGGATGCTGTGGCGGACACTGTGCCTTCGACATTTTTATTTGTATTTCGGGTGGGGGTGCTGATCTTTTTTTACTAAAATCCATTCACTGCCTCCACGCGTTGTACTCATGATCATCAGCAAGGGATTGCATATGACGATTACCAGAAGCACAAAGAAGATTTTCATACTGCACCCACCTGTTGCTCTTCATGGCATGTCGTCCGTGCAAGTCGACGGGCACAAGCCACTGGCACATCAAAATCAAACTGAAATACTTTGGTCCTAGTCTTTCATTCTGATGAAGCTGCAGCTGCGCCTTTTGGTATCGTATTCTGCGTCTCATGCGCGGACATTGACATTGAGCCCCCCGCACAGTCCTGCTATGCAGCTCCTTTATTTGCGGGCAATTCCGGCGGCGGCGCTGGATGTACTTATTTAAGTTCTGACATGCTGGTCTTGGACACGCAAAAAATTGGAATTGCCCTCATCCACCCCGGTACTATCTGCGGGAGTGTCCATTTTTCCTCCTCCCGCGACAAACGCGATGCGCTTCAATGTTTTCATGATCTCACTTCCAGCCTTTTGAACGTTTCCCTTGTGGTCGCGGACAACTGTCGCAGAACCCCCCGGGCCGTGCAGAACGTAATGTGACCCGCGCACAGTCGCGTGCAGCTTCAGAGCGTTGTTCCGCGACGTGCCACTTGTGTCAATGTCCAGCAGCCCCTGGCGCCGAAGCTCGTTGATTCCGCGCAGTGTGTGGCGAAACTTCATTCGTTTTTTCAGAAACTTTTCGACAACGCACGCTGCCACATGATGCGATCTGCCGTGGTAGCTGCCAGCACCTTTTCCATTCTCGCCCTCGATCTCCATGGGCTGCGCATGTGGTAGCGCACTCCCTCCAGCAGCGCTCGATGCGTTGTTGAAGACACGTGGAACCCGCTCGGAAAGTTTTGCTGAACAACGACGCCGAAGAGCGGTCTTGCTGCTGCTACACCAAGATTCGCGAATTTCCTCAGCGCGTCTGTTCTGCTCATCCAGTATGCGTGGGTCGCGGATCCACGGAAGCACGAGTTCAGCGTCATCCGTCGGCAAAGCGCCCGTCTCCGCCCGACTATGCAACTCGTTCAGAATGTCATCTAGTGTGCATCCTGCCCGTGCGCGGCCGCCTTCTTCAGACGAGTCGTGTTTGTCTATGTTATCATCCTCCACCGAGAGAACAACTTCATGGTTGTCGTTGTGAATGTGATCGTCGATCTCCAGTAGGAGAATGCACGCCGCTTCGTCGCTCGTCAAATCGCTTCGCCCGTCCTCGATGCAACGCCAAAACATCTGCTCGAAGCCGAAATCGGAAACGGAAGCTGCTGCTTCTGGTGGTAGTGAATAGCTCAGCTCGATGTGCTCGTCTGCAAATTTACGAAATCCGGCGTCCTCACCCGTCCCGCTCCCGGCAAGCTTGCGCTTCGCATCTTCCTCATACTGCTGCTCCAATTCCTCGAGAGACTTCCCTGCGTTCCTCGGGTCATCGAAGTTGAGCTTCGTAAACTTTTTAACCGCAACGCCTGCGGGTAAGGTGATTGTCTCACCTTGCGGACAGATGGCGATCGTCTCTGGTTTTTTTTTGTTTTTCTTGTCGTGCCCCAGTCCCAGATGCCTCCGGATTGCTCGCTGTTCTCTTTCTCGTATCCTCTGGTACACCCGGTACCGCGTATATGGCGCCGAAACTCCGTTGTGGTCGCTGGCCAGCGGGATGCCGCTCGTGGTAGAAGACGTTTTGTTCTTTGACGCCGACGAGCTGGTGGAGTCGGGAACCTCTTCAAATAAGGATGAATCTGATTCCGACTCCTCGGAATAGACGACTTCACGATTCTTCAGGTCGGCACGCAAAGAGCAACCGACAAAATCGCCAGGGTTCGGTGTAAGATGCGCTATGGATCGCAGCCCGGCGCGCTCGCTCAGGGCTCTTAATCGGCGTGCTTCGCTCCGACCCAGTTTCTGCTCACCCTGCTCCCACGCGTCCTCATTACAAATCACCCAGTTTGTTACCACCTCCCCGTTTCCATCAACGACATCCGTCTGCTTCACCGTGAAACGACCAGGCAATCCTGATGGTGATGTTTGTCATGTCTTTGTTATTGATGTTTACGAAATGAATATAAAGGTTGAACTTGCTCTTGCTTTCATCTCCATGTCCATACCCCCGGTTTGATGAGAGACAGAGACGTAGACGAAAAATCTTCATATAATATTACCATAATATGTCATCGAAGTTGCACTTGCACTTGCAGCTACGTCCGCTACAAGCAATGTTTGAATCAATGAGATGATCATGGCGAACGATGAAGGAAGGCGAAACGAAGATGCTACCAACAGCTTCTTTGATCATCTTCTCCCTGATCCACGCCTCAGTGGAGAGGTATCCTGCCTCCACAGCCTGGAAATCGCTTGCGGTCTGGAGGGTGCCCCCTGCGTCAAAGAAATTGCGAAAATTTTCGAACCCGGGTGGTAGTCGTCCCGTGCAGAGGACGCGCACGGGGCGAATGCTGGTCCAACGGAAGTATCTGTCGGTCCCGTTGTGCACGAAAAGAAAGGAATCGAAGATTGTGTGCTCCATGCGGGCACACGCGTTGTACAACCGTTCCAGGAGAGTGTTGTCACTGTCACACGTTTCGTGGCCCACGTATTTCAGGAGCGAGAATAGGTGTCCGAACAGCACGTACATGTCGAAGGGTTTCGCATTCTTTTTGATGGACGAGTTCGAGGTAGAAGTTGTAAAAAGGGTGTCCGTCGCTACCCAGTCGGCCTCTTGCTTTACTTTCCCAGTTGAGCGCGGCGATCCGCCGCTGGCACTGAATACCTGAGGAGCTTTGTCGTTCCCCCCGATTCCCGAGAAGACGATTGCCGTTCGCGGTTTTTCTTTTTTCTTGTTTGCCGTTGCAGCGACTTCTTCATCGTCGCTCTCCTCGACAGGTTGGAAGCACGTCTGAGCGCCATGTGGATTTGTCGAGACTATTTCAACAGCCTTAGGCTTTGGCTCCATTAGCACCTTGTTCGCGCTGCGTGGATCCGTGCAGGTCCTTTTTGTACGTACTTCGCGAACGGCAAACCGCTCGCTAAGATTTGCAAAGTGCATGGCGTCGATGCGGAGAGGGTCTTCGTACTCGATAAACTTTGGCCCGTCCTTCGCCACGTTGTGCGGCCAGTAGTTGTCTTTCAAGACGGCCTCCTCCTCTTCGCCGTATGTTGGTGCTGTTGTGTTCCGGTCCGTGTCTCTCGACGACTGTTGTTCGGCGGAGTTGCTCTTTGATTTGCCCGGCCCGGGGGCTATCGTTTGGTCCTCAAGCTGTCGGGCTCTGCGCAGCCAACGCTGCGCTTTTCCGACAGATATTCCTGCCGTTGCGGCGATCTCCTTCAGGGTAAGTAACGGACCGGCGCGCCACACACGCAAGAACAACGCGAAGTCATGGTCTGCATCTTCGTCACACGCGTCGTTCGGAGAAGCGGTCTGGGAGCACGCCGCCCCTCGCCGTGACAACTCAGGTCTGAGCTTTTTCTTTGACTCTTCCGTGAGCTCTAGGTCGTGGCTGGTGAGAAAAAGAACCCGGCTGGTGTCGATGCCCGCTTCATCCTGCCCGTCCTCGGAGGCGTTGGCTTGCGCTTGCCGCTTTGTCCCTGAAGTCGACGTTCCTGTTGGAGTTGCCGCTTCACCACTGATAGTTCCACCACCAAAATCAACGACAAATCGCGGCTGCAGTCGACCTTGCTTCGCCTTGGCCCTATCGCTGTTCTTTCTCTTTGAGGAGTCCTGGCTCGACGGCGACAGCACTGCGTTTCCACCCGCTCCGCCGCCGATCCCCGCATCGACAGCTCGCCCCAGTAAGGTTCCAACGGCTCCCTGGTCAACACATGTTCCAGCGTTTGCTGTCCTCTTCAGCATCAGCTTATTCTTGAGTCTGACACTGATGGGCGAGTCGACGCATTCCCATAGGTCCAGCGCCGCGTGGAAGTATTCGGCATGGCGGTGCTTCTCCCGGCGTGCCTTCCGCAACATGCAGACCGTTTCAATCTCGGAAGTGCCGACTTCCCAGACGAGGGCCTCGAACGGAATGTCGCGGTTCTCGGTAATACACTGAATTGTCGTCATGTACAGACCGAAATCCATGATATTGTCAGCAAAGGCGTCGCGTAGGTACCGGCTTGCGAAGGCGACTTTCTGCTGCTTCAGAGCGATCGCCGACGGGGGCTTCTGAATCTGGGCCACTTTCTTCTTGCTGGTGGAGGACCCGGCTTTCGACGTGCGGGGCTTTGTTTTGTTGTCCGGGTTTTCGGGGCGTCGACGACGTTGGACATCGCCGAGGGGGCTGTCGGCGATACCAGAGAGCAACTTGCCAATGGCGAAGGCGACATCGCCCTGCCCTTCATGCGCGTCTTCGGGCATTTTTCCGACGATTACGCGCACGAAGAGGAAGAGGCAACCAGGCGGCCAGCACAGGAAGATGGCCGGTGAAGGTGCACTTTCAAAAACTTCGAACTTCGAGTTCGTTGCCTCACATCAACGACCTGTCTTTACTCTTTTACGCTGTGGACGACGAGCTCGAACAGTATCGCCGGTTCTTCTACGCGACTAAGTATGGTATCTAAGTACTCAGCTGTCACTTGGTTGCCGCGCCAAATGGCGAGCGTCTGAAACGAGTGATGTTTCCTCTTCTTCTTCCTCTTCGACGAACATCGTGCGCATCACCAATGAATTGAGTATGAGTAGTGCCGCGCCAGGTAGTGTTCTTCACGCAAGGGCAAGGCGAGAATCGGATCGATAGAGCAGTGCGTGCGTCAGTCTCATCTTCAAAGAAAACCAATCGCAGCCAAGCCCACGCTCGACCTTCAAATGTGTGCGTCGAAGACCACCTCGTACAGAAACAAGGCTCTGCACCTGCAGCCGCTGCACAAACAGCGTGCTACGCCCCCCTCACTCCGCCGCGAACAGCAGCGCTGCGGCCATCACGAGTGCGAATCCGCTGAGCAGCCGTAAGTCGGCCAGGTGTCGTGGCCACTGGATGTTTGGATGCAGCTCCCCACCAGGACCACCCGCTCCAGCAGTTGATACAACGGCTCCGAACCCCAGTCTCCACAGAAAGTCCAGCACGAAGGAAAGCTGACGCAGCAGGTACACCAGGACTGCGGATTCGTAGCTGCGCACCGGCTTCGTCCACGAGCTGCCGTGGAAGTGCACGTGTTCGAATCCGCGGTTGTGCGTCCGCCGTCTCGGTTGCTGCGTCATCTGCGTCGTCGTGGTGTTGTCGTGGTACGAAGATCGAGCGACCGTCATCAGCGAAGCGTTCGCATCCTGAATTTTGTCCGGCGAGACTGCGAGACTGTTGAGGTACGGGTGGTGAACCCCGCCAGCACCAGCGCCAGAAAAGTCTAGAAGTCCGCTGGGATCGGATCCGGATGCGAAGGATCGCTGCAGGCCGGTGCGCGCGGCCATTCTTTTTTTCTCGGAAAACAAAAACTGTTCCGTCACCGGGCAGGTCTCGTCGAGTCGCGGGTACTTTCTGCCCGCGCGCTGCGTGGGCGAGTCAGGGCAGCCAGACATCTTCACCGAGGCTGGGTCATTGATGAGGTGGAAAAAGGACGAACTCTCGGCAGGCGTACTACTACCTTTAGCCGCGGAGAGCGGCAACCTGGACAGGGATTGGCCAGCCGCATCTGCAGTGCTCCCGCCACCTCCTCGTGCACCACCTTCAAAGACCCGTCGCCACGCAATCGTCTCGTGGCGCAGGCGGTGCTTCAGGCGCGGGAAGGCGTCGTAGAGTCTCGCAGGCAGCATGTGCAAATTCGGTGTTTTGTGAGGCTGGCGCGAGTTTGGTGCTTTCAAATGCTTGGCGGCGGCTCCTGGTGCAGTGGAAGCCCTGGACTCCGGTATAATTCCCGCGCCCGAGGATGTAGCGGAGGCGGGCGCACCAGCGCCACGTGCTCCTCCGCGAGTTTGCTGCACGGCCACGTGAGCGCTATTTTCGGCGCTACTTCTTCTGGCGCAGGCGCTGCAACAGAACACCTTCCCAAATATCCAGCCAACCAGCGACTCCTTGCTGCCGTCGCTCCATCCACCTTGCGCTCCGAGGACATGAGGCTCCCCCATTATGCGCGCGTAGTCTTTGCCGTAGACTACTGGGATCACTCTCACGGAACTGCTTTCCTGCTGAAGTAGCCCCAGTCCAGCTCTTGTGCTCTGTGTGTAGGGATCTGAAGCACCTCCTCCGCTGTAAGGCAACTCGGCAATTCGGCTGAGCTGCGGCGTGGCGAGCTGTGCCTCTGCCGCTGCGGCCGAGGTCGGTATGCTGTTTCCGATCCCTCCTCCGGCTCCAAGCAAAAGCGACGAATTGTTCTTCAGGCCACTCCCGCCGCGAGCACGAGCCTGATATCCCCTCGTTCCCGACCACTTTCCTGCTGAAGTCGGGGAAGCAAGGAGCCGCGCGCGCTCGGGTGACGTCACGCTCCTATAGTCCAAGGGCGGAAAGAGCTTGCTCGATTGCAGAAGGCTCGCATCCAAAACTTCGGCTCTCGCTCCCAGAGCACTACCTGTGCCTCGCGAGAACTGCTCGTCGAGCACGAAAGGTTCGTGCACGCCGCTTCCACCAGGAGGAGTCGACGCCATGCCAAAGCGATAACCTACGCTCACTCTACCAGCGGCCCGGGTGCTGTATCTCTCCGGCGTGGATAATGGGTTATTTCTCGAGGAGGAGGCAAAGCTGCTGCACTGTCGGAAGTTGTTTTTCGGACTCCCCACCGGGTCGTGCTCGCGTTTCCGTGCTGGGTGCGCACTTGTGGCTCTCAATGTAGAGCCAGGCGCGCCTACTGAGCCAGCAGCTGCACCATGCGAAGCCGTTCTGGGACGTGCCGGGGTGTAAGGCCCGCCTGCCCCCGCCATGCCTGGGGCATTCAAAGTACTCGAATTCATGATTGGCAAATCGCCGGACGCCCCGAACGTGCTGGCCGAATCGTAGCCAAACACGTAATCGACCGTCTCCACCAGTGTCTGCGCATTCGTGGCGACCTCGTGCACGAAGTTTTCCGCCTCATCAAACAAATTCGACACTGCGGATTCCGCTTCTTCCACCACATTGTTCGAGAGCGACTCGACAAGTACAACCCCGTCTGTTCCTGGCCCCGCTGGGGAGCTGTAGAAGTCGGCGATCGGCCGCCCGAATGCAGCCTCAGTGCTCGACTGCGCGTTTTTTAGCGCTCCTGTCACTTGGTCTACCTGCTCGGAGCTTCTCCTGTTTCTCCCGAAGAGAAACAGCTCCTCCGCTGGAGCCGCCCCCGACGTCGCAGATCTACCCGCAGGAGCCGGTTGGTTCAGGAGGGCGCGCGCCTGCGTCAGACTGGTGCGCATGCGTACCGCCTCTCCGCGCAGGCGTATTTTCGTTGCCGGGACCACCCCGGACTGCTGACAAAAGAAGAGCTGCTGCAGCAGTGCCTGCTCCGAGAAGCACTGCAGCGTCTGAAAGATCAGCGCCAGAAAATCGTTGTAGATGTTCAGCTGGTCCTTGCCAGAGAGTTTGTGCCCGCGCCACGTGGTGAAAATCGACGCGGCCCCCCGGGATGAAGACGAGGTTCCCCCCGGAGCGGCTCCACTTCGAGCAGATGCATTCGCGCCACCCCCCGGCAATTGCCCGATGATTGCCTGCACTTTGTGGTACTTTTCTCGGCAGCACTTCTGTAGCTCCTTGAAGGCTGGGTGCCGCAGAAACGGCTTCAACAACGCGTACAAGGACCAGTGCTGCTGGACGTACGCCTGATACCGTTCCGCCGTGAACGTCGCGGTCGTGGAAACAGCCGGGGCGGTGGTGTGGAACCCAAACGCCAGGTAGTCCAGCGACGGCCCGTACAGGGCGCGGTTCAACAACCGCGTCGCCGCGCTGGCCCGGGAATCGCCGATCGCGGCCCTGGCGTCCGCCGAGGGCCCGCTCAGCAGCCAGCTGAAGAAACCTCCCCCGCCACTTGACGAGGATTGTTTGTTCGTTGCGGAAGATGAAATATTCGTTCCGGCGCGCGCCGCCTGGCCTTGCGCCCTTGAAGAGGTGGACGAGCCGGCTTCGTGGTACTGCTGCATGAGAAACCCGATTTCGTTCTTCGAGAAGTAGGTCAGGTCGTCCAGCAGCTTCGATCTTCCCAGCCCTGTCCACGTGTCCAGATCCGGCAGAATCCGGTCTACCTGGTTGGTCTGCGTTATCATTCCACCCCTACCACCGCTCGCGCCAGCTGCAGTAGACACAAACCTGTCGTTGCTGCTCCGAAAGTGGGTGAGAGCCTCCGGCTCCAGCCCGATCAGGGCTTCTGGCTGCGACACATCGAGCATCTTCCGCCCCTTCAACCCGCCGAACTGGTTGAACGTGAACACGTAGTAGGGGTACAGCGAGGTCGCGAGCCAGGGCTGGCAAACCACCAGCCAGGTGCGGAGGAGCTGGAGCAGGCAGTCCGAGTGGAGGAGGTCGGGGGGAAGCAGCCCGGGCGTCAGCATCTTGCGGAGTATCCGCTCGGTGAGAAAGATGAAGTCGGTCACGCAGGGTTGGTTCTCGACCACCAGATGGAGCAGCGCGACGCGCATCACGGGGAGAATGGAATTGCAGTGAAGAATCAAGTCGATGGTGGGGTCAGCAATGCGAGCGGCGGCGGAAGCGGTGCCTGGTGGTCCATCGATGGAGGATTTCTTTCAGGGCAAAGGCCGACGGTCGTGGCAGACGAACCCGAAGAAGATCACGAAAGTTTTATATTTGGATGCTGAAGGTGAAGCTGATGTAAGAAAGTACTAAGCCTAAGCAGGCTGTCAGAACAAGAAGTAAAGTTGCTGAGGTGTGTGTTGTCGAGGACGATACCGATATAGGTGCATGTAGATAGAAGTAGATAATCAACTACAACTACACTCGAAATGAAAATACTACCTTGGCCGCCTCTTTCTTCTGCGGGAAAGGTTTCTGCCAGGCTCGCGAACCAGAAGTCGAACATTAGGCAGTGGAGTAGCCGCTGCCCCGCTCCCCGGCGCCCTCGCAAAACCATCCCCGCGCGCTGCTGCGCCGTGCGGGCTTGGTCCTGTGTTCGTGTTGTTTCAACAAGTGCAAGGATTCTGTAGAAGTGATATGCAAGTCCAGCTCGATGAATTTAGCCATCCGTATCGGCATCACCAACACCATCGACGGAAGATCGTCAAATAAAAATAAATACGTCCACAGTTCATCTCTCGAGCTCGTTGATGCTTGTTTCAGCTCTGTCTTCCTAGGTAATTTTGTTCTTGTTCAATTTAAGTAGTAGTACCATCGCCGCCCCCATGTAGTTTTCTCTTCCGCCCCCCGCGCCCCCGCTCCGGAAGATGTAGAGATAGTCGATGAGGAGCTTCTCGTAGATCTTCGACTCCCGTCTGTTTGTGAAGACGAATTCTGACGCGCCGAACCGCGCCCTGCCCGGTCCCTTCTGCACTTGCGCGAAGCTTCTCCCCGTGGGCGCGAAGAAAGGCGTGAGGAAGTTCGACCCCAGGTTGTGCACTGCCTGCTTCGCGGGGGCGGCCGCGCCCCCACCACCCGGCCTTCCCGCGGCGCCCCCACCCGTCCTTCCTCCGATAGACGCCGAAGACTGCAGAAAGGCGGCGGACGAGAGGAAGGAGCGGCGGGTGTCCTCCAGCGCGTCGAGCATGCGGGCAAGGTGGTCCTCGCGCAACACGATCATGTTCACGAACGTGATCAGGTAGTAAAACAGCGGGTCGGGGATCAACAAACACGACGTGCTCGTGAACTGCAAGGCGCCGCCACTGTGCTCCGCGAGGAAGTTCAGCGTGGGCGACTCGAACACGTCGTAGTCGTAGCTCGTCTGCCGAAGGGAGGCGGGAACGTCGAGCTGTGCGATCCGATGGATTTTTGGATTTGGGGAGTTCTTTGAACCGATTATATGCCCCCGATATGATCTCATTTGGCTCTACTCCTCAACGCGGTCGGTCAAGCCCAAGTCATGTCTATCGATCACCATCACGACAGATTGCGATATGAGTTTTTCGATGAACTTGACCATTTAGGCAGTACGTAGGTCTACATTTAGGTAGTACGTATTTCAGCAGTTCCTTTTGCATTCTCCACGGCAGTGCTGCGATCGGTAGGGCAATCGCATTCTCGCTCTTCGACTCGCCCCCCCCGTCCACCAGCAGCGACAAAAATTCGAGCGAAAAGGCCTCCGAGATCGCGGCCGCAAGTTCCGCGGGCCGCTTCGAGTCTTCCAGGAGGAGCACCCATAGCGGCTGCAGCTGGCAGATGTAGGGTAGGTAGTTGCGGAACGGGTCCTGCTCCTCGTACTTGTTCGCGTTGTGGATGTAGTCGCGAAACAAAAACACAGAACGCTCGTCCCGCGCAAGCTGACCAGCTAGCTGCGCAATCGACATTTCGCCTTTAGACTTTATGAAGACTTCCTTCGTCGAAGCTACGGAAGTACTCTAAGCAGGAGGACGTCGCGGGCCCTGTCCCCGGAGCGGATCCTCGGAGGCTCAGCAGATGGAGAAAGAGCCCTCCAGAGGACGAAAGACCAAGCGCACGGACTTGTTCGGGCCGCTACCCCTTCATCGCGGCAGCTGTATGTTGTGGTCTACTTGTAGTCCGGGCATTCGTGGCACCTCCGCTCATCGTGTTGCTGCCGTCGTGTCATCTGCTGTTGCGTGAACCAACGTGAAGAGCATTTTTCTATCAGATTCTTGCGCACGAGCACAACAGATCGATTCAAATCTTCATTCTGTTCGAACATCAACATAGTCAACATAGTCCAAGTTGTCGAATTGACTTGATCTGTGGAAGTGGAAGTGTTGATGTGCGACGAGTATAACATCAGCAGTAAAGGATGGCGGGAGGATAGGCCAGGTCGAGGCGAAGCATCCCTCAGCCTCTGCCTCACGTTCACGAACATAAAGCACGGCTCTTGCTTCTCCTAGCATACTTAAGTACATTCTTCTCACGGGAAATCGGATCGCGTTTGGAACCAGACATCGGACGGCCCTAAAGAGCGGGGGATCGATATTCCTTCGTCGATGATAAAAAGCAACAAGCGATCCCACGAGCGACTGCGACCCTCGGAGTGCACTGACCCTGCTAGGCACATCATCTGGACGACGTACGAAAAAGTTGGTCAGAGCGGCAACGGCAACACCTTCACTGCTTCGCACCAACGTCGAACGCATGCGAATGCGAAACACAGAATACATCCGGCTCAGCCCCCGCTTGCGCTTGCGGTTGCGGCGGCCGGAAGAATCAGGTTTATTCGACGAGACCTCACGACGCTGCAGTGTCGACGTCGGTCGGGAATCCATGAGCAAAAACAACTTCAGGTTCAGATGAGGTTCAGGATGAGGGATGTAGATGCCGTGGCGTGGCGGGCATTGCTTTTGCAAATTTGCTTCCCAGCAGCACCATCGTCCATGCTTTTGCTGCCATTTATTTTCAAAAAATCTGTATCATGATGAAGTACTTCGAGTACGTACGGTACCTACATCTACATAGCTACATCACAGACCACACTCTACTTCGCTATCTGGTGAGCAATGGTATTGCGTCCCGCACTATTCGGTAGACCTTGACCGCGGCCTCGGTCACCTTCCGCATCGGGCACGTCCCTTTTCTGCGGTGCGCTTTCGCCCCTCCGCGTTCCTCCACGCTGTAGTCGAATTTCCGTGGATCGTAGTGAAACGGCCGCGGTCTAAATATCGCCAGGTCTTCCTCCTCCTGCTGCTGCCGCTGAGTCTCCTCAAAGTCAAGCACGTTCTGGGACTTCCTCGTTTTTGACGAAGATGCTGTAGTAGTAGCGTTCCTGCACTCCGCAGTTAAATCTGGCGGAAGGTTGTCGCACAGGTGATCCTCGTCGCCGGCGTCCTCCTCGCCGTCGATTTCCATTTCCTTTTCGTCCTCGCCATCAGATACTGCTTCCACCTCGTCCCGCGGATTGTGGTTCTTCTCGAGTACTTCTGCGTCGTCTTTCGAATTTGTTGTAGTTCCGTCACTTTTCTTCTTTCGCATCCGACTTCTCCAGGGGAGCTCGGCCCTTCCTATCCTTCCCATGATCGGGTACTTTGCGAGGTAGGTCTCCTCAAAGGTGTCCAGGCCCTCCAGTAGCTCGGCCCCTGAGAGCCCCCGGAGGTTCGAGTCCAGATCGTCCGGCTCCAGCGACGCCAGCGCCATCGCGCGAGTGCCTGTTGGAAGCAAGTTGGATTGAGAATGTGACTGTGAGTGCGACGTCCTCGAGCTAGACAGGTGGCTACCGCTACATTATTAATCAGACTCATGTTGAGATGAATAAGCTTTTACTTTGAATCACCTCGATCTGCTTCTGCCCGCGAAACCGACAAGAAGCGATCTTACCTCGGCCAATGCAATCAATTTTATCAAACGCACTTCCATCTCCATCTCCATGCGCGGTCATCTAGAACAATCATTTTCATATTCCCGCTCGATAAGTAAATGAATTTATCCACGACCAGCAACCCAGGAATGCGTACATTCTCTTCCGTGGAAGATTGCGTATCCTCCTTCTCCTGGCTTGTAGAAGTAGGGCGCTGCGGTGACGTTGAAGACGTATCCGTACAGGGAGAGGTACAGCAGGTCTGGATCCGTGCTGTTGAGCTCTTTGAACTCCTTCCAGGAGGAGTACCTCCACCGAAACGCCTGGTATTCCTCGTCCTCGTCGTTGTCTTCGATGAACCGGACGTAATGCCAGTACCCGACCAGCAGAAACAGCAAGCTGAAAAACAACTTGTCCACAGAAAGAAAGCTCGCCGCTGCTCCTGCGGAGGAGGTCCCCATCCGGTCAGAAGTAATGTCAAGTCGACAGCCTGGTGATACTAAAACAAACGCGAAGTGTAAGTGTTGCTACTGTACATCAAAGTTAGAGCAAGGCGTGCAACCAAATCCGTGGGGCGGATCGAAACCGAAAGGGGGAGCAGGGGGGCATTGACTAGCAGAGACATGTTGAAAATGAAAAGTTGGTGTCTGGACGTCATGGAGGTTGTAGCAGGCCCAGGCGCGTTGATGGATGCTGTTGCTGCGTTCGGACTCGGACTAATTCATTCTGTATGTAAGGTAAGTGAAGCCAGACGTGGTTTGGAAAAAATCAAAAGCCGGCCCCGGGCCCGGCCGGCAACGGCATCATGGCTATGTATAAGAGAATTCTAGAAGAACTGGCTTCCATCTTCAACATGCGGCAAACAGAAGGACGTCGTCAGTCTCTGCGAGAACCACATCGGCATTCCAAAAATGAAGGCATTCCAAAAATGAAGGAACACTGAACCCACATTTCATCATGGGTTACCAAATTGGTGGAACTTGCTTCGTCGCACCCGCGTACTCCTCCAATTGCCGAGATTCGCATTTCCATTTTCAATTTGTGGCTGTTTAAACGCAGAATCAAGCTTCGTCGCTGCGCAATGGTTTGGTAACCCGCGCGCGAGTCAAGGAGTACAAGGCACGCCGCAGCCAGGGCCTCTTCGCAGTTCTTGTCGGAGTCTGCAGATGATATTACCTTCTGGCTCTGCGACCCATGCGAAAAGCGTAAGCGGCGCGGCATTTTCTATTTCTAACAAGTTTCTGCTTCACAGAGAACGTCCCTCGAGTCTTTGTATCGGATACTGCCCAATATTATTGCACTTCCCCGCGGCGCCCCCCAGCCCCCGTTGAATCCGGGAAAACCGTCGAGACACTGCCCAATATTATTGCACTTTTGACGAAAACGCCGGAACAGAATGACACGGAAAAAATATCTGCTGTTGTTTCAACGGGGGTCCGGGGGGACGATATGAATCGCCGAAGAATATTTGACAATGTCCGATAGTATGTAAGTACTACGCAAGGGCAAACCAAACACATCGCTTAACATCGCGTCAAGCAAACGACCAACATAGTGTAAGTCTAGGTCGGTGCAACGAACAAGCTACTGCGCATCAAAGTGGCTGTCTTGCGGCATCCACTCAAGCTTCGCGGCCGTTGCGTTCCATGTTTCGAGCGGGGCGTTCTTGGAGTCTGAGAGGCATCGACTCCGCATCCGGGTGCGTGGTCTAGCCCTCCGCGAAAAAAATGTACTCTAAACAAACCGGCGCAACCAATCTGCGACACTCCTCGCCCAGTCTGGCAATGGAGCAAGTTGTCTATCTCTATACTTACGCTGTTGCGAAGTCATGTCATCCGTCTCGTGTTAGCGAAAGTATTCAGCTGCAGTGCAATTCAGTAGAGCGAGGCCGTTCAAGCGGACACGCACGGAGCGGCGTGCTGCTCTAAAATCGCTCTAAAAGTGTCCAAATTTTTCAAATGCTCAAGCATTGCCAGGAATGCATGGGCCAATAGCGTCGAGACTCCTCA